>JAQMYJ010030678.1:0-10305 GCA_030014305.1 Clarias laeviceps | reverse complement strand
AAAAAAAATTGAGCCGCTCTTTTGCCATTTCGTCAACCAATCGAAGGGGTTGTGATCAGTGTTTCTACTGTCGATGCGTATCGCCTTTTAAACCAACGCACAAACACGCAATAATCCTAGACAACGCAATCCAGCCAAACTTATCAACAACAGGTGTCTTCGAAGAACCAAATTAGCCAGATCGTAATTAGCACGATGGTCTCATCTTAGATGTGTCACTTCATCTCGGATGTGTCAAGCGACATACGAAAGAACGGACCCCTAGTCTGTGTGTTTAAGTTGAGTTTACATTCTTTGTGATTTAGTATGTGTTGTTAGTTTGTCTCTTTGTCTGTGTATCTCCTAGCGTGGTTAGCCTCTAGCGTGGTTAGCCCCTAGTAGGATTAGCCTCTTGTGTGTTTACCCTCGTGTGTGAGTAGCCTCTCTTGTAAGTTTTGGTCTTAGTCTGTATAACTACTAACCATTGAACTACTAACTTGCTTAGATCGTAGTCTGTTTAGTCTCCTAGTCTGTTTAGATCTTAGTCTGTTTAGCTACTAACCGATTTAGCCACTAACCTGTTTAGTTCTTAGTCTGTTTCATACCTAGTCTGCTGTGTACCTAGTCTGTTCGTCCCTTGGGTCTCTGGCTACTAGTCTGTTTATCAACTAGTCCGTTTAGCTACCATCCAGCTTAGCAGCTAGTGTGCGTAACTGCTAGTAGGCCTAGCCAGGTCCCTTGTATGTGTAGTCCCTTGTGTGTTTAGTCTCCCCGTTTGTTTAGTTAATTTAGTCTTATTGTTTGTATTATGTCCGAGTATGTTTAGTCTGTTTAGTTTCTTGGTATGTTCAGTCCCCTGTCTGTTTTGATATTATTTTGTGAATATTTAGTTTGTAACATGCTCCAACATAAAGCCAACTCCCTTTGTTCATGTGTGTTTTATTTTTAAAAGACTTTCACGTTCACCTGCTCTGCATTTATGCTTTGCCCAACACCATTTATAAAAAAAAATTTATATTTAATATATTAAAAGAAAAAAATCACATTTAATAATTAGTTACATATTTATATTTGCATTATTTAATTTTATGTGAAATAAACTTTAAATAAAAAATATTGTAATATTTTTGTTATTCTATTTATGTGACTATTATGTAATTACTGTGGCATATGATTACTCAATACAAAAATACCACTTAAGCAACTCCAAACTATTTTAGTGGCTTTAACCACCTGATGAAAAAAACAGATGACTGAATAAACACAAGTCCACAATATGAAAGGTCAAGACTTTTAAAAACCCTTTAACAACATGCCCTTTAACAACAAACAACATGCAGTTATGCTATGACACACAGAACAACACATTACTCTGAGCTTCAGTGTGGGAAGGTATAATTATTATTATTATTATTACAGTGGTCATTTTTTTTTTTTTTTTTATGTATTGAACCATCCACATGAATCCTTATTTTCTCTAACACTACATTAAACTGAACTGGTAAATTAAAACAAGACTTAAAAATAGAAGAAAAATGTTAAGTCTGCATCAAATGTTAACCTTAAACTTTAGGAAATGTGTCTTGATGGACATTTGCTAGGAGACAAATGTTTTTTTTTTTCAGACAGAAGTAAGTAGACACAATCCACTTAAGCGTATGATGAGACTACTGTGAAAATGGTTAACATAAAACATGACATTTAATAATTGTCTTGTTAAAAAAAAGTGTTTATGTACATATCCATGAATATGATGACATTTTGTGCTTTCACTTAAAGCATTTAATTCTAATGCAAATTAGATTTGGATGTAGAGTAATCAATATAATAATGATGGATCTTTTTCCTATAAAATGTATGAAAAATGTTGCATTGTACAGGTGAAAAGTCACCAACTTTGAATATAGCACATAGTGAATAAAGGCTTTTACAAGTGTCTAATTTTTTAGACAATTAATTACAGGAAGTGCAGGATCTTGACTCGTAGGATTCCCTTAAATGCAAGTGCTAAAATCATAGTATATAGATAGCATAAGTACTGAAATGTATGCTGCTTTAAATTCCAGCATACCCATGGAATACTTCACCAAATCCCTGATCTAATATCACATTTATTAGTAAATTATATTACCTTGATTACACTCAAAAGAACAGAGTACTGAAATTGCTTTTTCATTACATATACACACTCCAGACTGTGAGATTCTATATGCTTAACTTTATAATGCAGAAACTCAGCCAATAAACTATTAAACAGCGAAGTGTCAAATAGAGTACAAAAGGGCTTTAATAATTGTCTTGTTCTTTGAGTGTTTATGTAAATGTCCATGAAGATTATGACATTTTGTGCTTTCACTTCAAGCATTTAATCCCAGTGCAAAGTGAATTTGGAAGTTGAGTACACAAGATAATAATGATGGGCTTTTTTTCTGTAAAACATGTGAAAAGTTTTGCATTGTGTAGGTCAATAAAGAAATTTATATAATAAATTGGAATCACCTGGTATTTTTTTTTTTCAGTTTTACTTATCATGATACAATTTAGATAAAATACTAAACATGTTATCGAATGTCTTGTTATATCTAGTGTCCAAGTCCAGAATGTCTAAAATGGTCATGCATACCAACAACCCAACAAAGCCATGACCTTTATCATATGGTCTTCAGCAGAATTGGTCCCTACATGGAGCCTGCGGTGTAATGGATGTGACTGCTTTGTGACGAATGCTTTGGTATACACCTCCAAAAGAATAAACAGCACTGTCTACCTGTCAGGTATAATAGGACTATCAATCAATTTAGATGCACACTGCAGATGCTTCTAAAAGCCAGGAGCATTCTTAAAGGTAATATGGCTATCTGTGATACTCAGCAATGCCAGGAGCTATTCAGTCAATAAAGCCAATAAAACCTTGCACAAGCCCATCTCAAGAGTGCTTCAACTGTCTGTAAATAAGAAATGTAATAATATTGTATGCCTGAACAAACCAAAGAGTATTTTGTATATATACAATGCATGTGTTCTGGTAGATTTTTCAACAGACAAAAAATTCCTATAGTGGAACATCACACATACAATCATTTTGTCCTTTTTGCCATTCCTGTTATCTGTATTTTTAATGTAATAACAAGTACCATGGAAGAGAAATGAGCAGTCACAGTAGTACAATTCATGCAGATTGGAAAAATACAATATCAGATGATGGCAAAAAAAAATTACTAAAGCAGACATCTCTTGTCAGTAGCAATTGTAAAGATAATAGCTGTCTTACAAATCCTGGACATATTTGTAGACATATGAATTGTGTCAAATCTCTCTCTCTCTCTCTCTCTCTCTCGCTTTCCCTAATGTATCAGACCTGAACAAAACATATTCTTAGCTTTTATTATTACAATGAATACTGTGAATACCCGATCTGAATGTTGTTGGACTGTAGGAGGAAGGAGTACCCAGTGGAAAACCACCAAGCACAGACAAAACATGCACAGACTCGTGGCGCTAATCGGACCCTCGACCCTGGAGGTGTTAGGCCACAGTGCTAACCTCTACGCCACCATGCCAATGTGTATTATTATTATTATTATTATTATTATAATACTGGCGGCTACTTAAAGCATGTTTATTCTATTCTCACTGTAAGCAATAAAAAGCAATGTTGGGATTCTGTAAAGACTATGCCGATTAGACAACTCTTCTCTGCTGTTCGAGTTGCATCAAAATATTTTTACACTTACACTACAAATGTTGGTGGTCATTTGCATCAAAGATATTTTAAGTGATCTAATCACAATTTATTTATTAAAACGTGAGATCAGAAGCCAAAGCTGGATGGAAAAATAAAAAAATCTTATTAGTCTGTGGAAAAAATCATGACAGACTTTCAAAACAGCACCCCACAGGTCATTGGCGCTCCCTGATCCTCTGAATAATTCTTTACAGTTGAAACGCTCATTAAAAGACCCATGCAGAAGGAGACTCTTGCACTACACACTACAGCCACGTAAGGTGAGATGAACTTGGAAAGACTGACATCACCAAAGCAACAGGACCAGACAGGCTGTCAGACATGTCATATTAACTTAAACCCCTTTCCTGTTATATTGAACTTATAGCCTCATAACACATACTATGACTGCAAATTAATCCCTGCTACCTGATATCACCCAAATGAGGATGGGTTCCTTGTTGAGTCTGGTTCGTTTCAAGGTTTCTTTCAATTGCCATCTTAGGGTTTTTTTTCCCAACTGAATTCAATTCACTACACACATCTTTGACCCACCTGGAGCACCCAATAATATAATGCTATTTCTTGATTTAAGTTTTGCTTTTGACACAGTAATACCCAAAACCTGAAGTCAAACTCTGTGTCTAGGCACCTCTCTCTGCTCATATATTATGGATGTCATAGCCAATAGACAAACTTCGAGAAAGCAATACTATTCATGCCTCAAATACTACAGTAAAATTGCTGATGACACCACTATAATGAGACATTATTTATTTATTTTATATATCCAACATATTTTCATGTTGTCACACTCCACCCTCCATAGGTCCAAACCCCAAACAAGAATTACTTAGAAAAAACCTAAAGTGTGACTTTTAAAAACTTAAAACTTAGATAGACTTGAATATGCCTTATATCTTGTGAGTTCAAAAACAATTAAAAAGATCATGGAAACAAACAACAGAGGTGATTTATATGACTGTGACAGCCTGTAGCGCTTATTCAATGTCTCTGACCTTTAACTCCTACCAATCGGCTGCATATATTGACCTTCACTTGGAAAATCATTCATTTGCTAATATGCCAAAAAGGGGCATCACTGGTATTCAGAGACTGACTAAACCAAAGACAGATCCACGTGTGCATAAAGCTGAAAGGCCATCAGATATCAAATATGGACTCCCATTTCTCTTGTGGGGAACCCACATAGATATGTAAAATCTACAACAGTACTAAGATCAAGCAAATTTGGATATTTTATAAATGCATATGGATTGACTTACATTATACTAACACACTATGCCAAAAAACATAGACATTCTAAAGACGTGCTTATTGTTTTGCATGCAATGGATGTTTAGCATTTTCACATCATTCATTCATCATTTGTTGACTCTTTGTACAGCACTTTGGTCAGCTTTGTTGTTGTTTTAAAGTGTTTTAGAAATAAAGTGGTATGGTATGGTATGGTATCATTCAATATATAAATGATCTACAAAATTGGTTGTCCAAGGGCACTCCACCACTCCAGAGAATCTGGTTTAATTGTAAGCTTTCGCTCTTGCCTCTGGTGTTTTGCATAAACTGCCCAAGTCATCTCAGATTATTTTTTTCCAAACGTATACAGTTTTTTCCAATCTCCCAAAAACATGCCAACACAATGATAAACAAAAAATACAAAAACAATCAAGATCTGTCTCTTTAAATTAATTAGATTCCGTTATCTCTTTTAAAATATGACCTTTAATTTTTTTAAATAGGCCTTTCATAATATTGTGCAGGAGTGCATATACTGTACACGACTTATACAATTCTAATAAAAGCTTCATGAATGAAATGAAGTGCTCAAATCAAGTCTTATTATATGTTCCATAAATGTAGAATGTTTTAAATGAAATATTTTTGTAAATGCATAGACATTTTAAGTACAAGTAATCATGGTGTTGTGGAAAAGAAAATCATAGAAAACATTGAATCTTAAAGTGAATCTGCTACAGCAGAAGAAAACCACAGAAGAGGAGAAGAGGCTACTGTAATATGGACACAGACTTACCAAAATTGGAAAATTAAAGAGTACAAGGTAAGTGACTTGACTTTTATCATCTTGAGACCTGAACTTTTCTCTTGTGGACCTTGAGAAAAGCCAACCTATTACATACACATTAAGATAGGAAAATTGCTGGCTTGTAGTCTGACTGCGAAACAGATTTTTGTCACAACTTTTATATGTGTTTTATCCATATACTATAATGTTTTTATATACTGCATACTTTATGCTTCATTTGAGTTTCTAAACAGTTTTTGGCATTAATTATGGAAAAGACTGGTTGACTTGTTTGCTACTTTTTTACAAGTCAACCAATTACTAAAAACAAACAAAAAATTAAAGTCATCCACCCCTTAGTGGCTAATACTTTAATCAAGGTTTGGCTCTCATCATCACTCTGAGGTTATATCCATACCTTTCACTTTCACTTATCATCAAAGGGTGATGTTTGGGATGTTTAATTACCCATATGAAATTATGTTGTCTTTTTTGTTATACATTTGAAACTGAATGACCTATCCAAGTAAAGGTTTCAGTGTGGCATTAAAGATGTCTTACTATATGCAATACAGCATGACCAGTCATTACCTCAAAATGTGTTCCTTGTATGTATGATCTACACTATTCCACAGACCATTACACAGCCAGACACATTTTCTGACACTGCATATGATTTCTCTGCTCTGAATAACCTTAAAGCCTAAGCTATAACATGCTCAATGCTGCATCAGTGCTGGAGAAGTGCATTTAGAGTTACCAGCCTATATATACACTATAAGACATAACCAATTAAGAGCACATCAGTAGCAGACAGATCTCAATAGAAACTGTTCAAAAGAGATTATTGCACATTTTGGATGGCTTCAGCATTGTTTTACAATGTAGAAAGAAACAAAAATCAGGAAAGATCATTGAATTAGAATGTGTGTCCAAACTTTTGACAGGTACTGTAGTGTATATGTTGTGACAATGCATAAGGTTGTTGGAACCAAACCTAAAGGTGGTTAATTGTGTGATTTCTTTTATTTTTTAGCATGTCACGGTAAGAAGGGACGAGCATAAAGTGACGTACCCATCATGCAGTGTCCACAGTACAAGTCACTGGAGGCAAATTTATGATCTGGGGTTGCAACAACAACAATCTCAGCAACATTACTTAAATGTACTGAATGAACAGGTTATGCCATCAATGGATTTTTCTCTTCCCTGAAAGAATGGACATTTTCTAGAACTCAAATTGTGATAAAATGGTCCTGTGAGCATGAGCAATCATTGATGCATATGAATTGGCCACGCATGGTAATAAAAGCTAAATATTCAAATGAATTTTTTAAATGAAAGATTAAATGAAATATTAGAGTGTTTGACTTGTGTCACTTCTTTTCAAAAGCTCAGAATATTTTGACATTCTCAAAGAATATGCTTGTGACTATCAAACTCTGTATTACCTTCCAAACAGAGAGAAGAATATGGACACAGCCTACTATCCTTAGTAGCATAGGAGTACAATGCAACCCATGCAATATTTTAAACTACAACTCTCTATCAACATTTCAATTAGGAATAATTAGAGTGTTCCCATAAACATGTTCCGTTCTTGTATATTTGTTACTGCCACTGTCTTCTAATATGCTCCATGGACAAAGTCTGCTTAAAATTAAATATCTGGTAAGCGTTAACATAGGTTGTGTGAGGATCTTTTATAAGAAAGGCATATTTAATTCCTTTATGTTCTTGGGAAAAAATTGCCTTAATTCATCATCTGCATGAAGGGAGATTTTATTATCTTTATTCTTTGTATTAAAACCCTTTATCACAGCATGGGGTCGTGTTTGCACAGCAACAAGTTACAGTAAATAGCCAAAGCAAGCAGGCTCAGTGGGCAGCCCTGGCATGTACCCCACTCATAGAACAAGGGAACGCAAAAGTAAGAACATCTTGACACTAAATAGGAAAGGGCACTCAACTCTGTCAATGGCTTTAAGTGAGTAAAGGGAAATCACTACTCCCTACCTGCACTTCTTTGTCACCAGGTGTATTATATTAAAGAGTCTTCTAACAAAAGAATAATAAAGTTTATCTGCTTTGGTTTCACTATTCTAGTTAAAAGGCTCTAGATTTTGTGACACACTCATCATCAGGTTGATTGCATATACTGTACATTAAGTTTTAAAGTAAATGACATCCAGATTCAAAGCTGTAATTAAAAATGTTCCCCGGTGGGGGTGGTGGGTGAGGCAAAAATTACCCAAACTTAAATTATCCACAACATTATGGAGGACTACAACTTCTTCACTTTTCTCCTGTCTTATTTCTTTACCCAGAAATTTGCATTAAATATCCTCTTCCTTATTTTTTCTCTTTTATTTCTCAACACACTTTTTCTCTTACTTTATGCTTGTGTTTTTTCTATTAATGTGCTTTTTCTTTGGCTTTATTCTATAACTGGCCCTATAACGGAGTGACATGGATTCACTGGAACCAACATCTGCACACCGAATGAAGCGTTTGACAGGCTCATGTAGATGCACACACAGGTGCCATACATTTCACCTCACTGCCTTTCTGGCAGCATTGTAGTTGCCTGTGGATTTGCCTGACCAGCTATCCATTATTAGAAAATCATTGTACAATGAACCCACCTTTTTATATACAGTATGTTAATGCTACTGCAATTTTTCTCTTCTGAATGGTTCTCCTAACACTCTCTGATCATTTTATTTTAATGTCTGCAGGGGAATTTTAGAGGACACCTTCAGGTTCTCTTTTGTACTATATCTGTTTGAAGTATACAGTACAGTGTTCAAAGCAAGAGGTAGTTCCCTTACTATCCTTAGTATCAAATTACCCCCCCCCCCGACCCCACCACCAACACCACCTTCCATTATAGCTGCACCTGATACTGTACTTTGCTCTAACATGAATTAAATAAATGAGCCAAATATTTACTTGGTTTGTTTACTGTTTTTGTTAGCACAAAGATTTAAGTGCCTTCTCCTGTAAAACTGAGTTCAGTACTAACCAACTTCAGTAGATAATCAGATTTGATCTTGTTGGATTAGTCTTGTGAAATGCTTCTGCCAACTTTAATTCTCTTTCCAATTCTTGCTGTCTGAGGAGTAAAATCTCATGTGAGACAAAACATGAGATTACTAAGCCTCTTAAAAATGTCTCCCATAGACATTTCCAGTTTTTTTTTTACACTGTTTTATACACAAACTTCTCTGCTGCTATAATCTATGCCCCTTACATTGTGTTCTCTCACACAAGTAGCTAATTCCCCCTATCTGCCTCAGGACAGATGTCCTCACCTTATCATAGCAGTGGTGGCTACAATCAGTTTGTTCCCATTTTATCTTGTTCTAGGTACATATGCATTGTCCTTCCACTATTCAACAGGCTTGTCAGTTAGTATTTCAGATCCTTCACTTGATGGTGAGGGCCACAGAATCTGTGGCTGCAGAATGGTGTTAGCTTTCTGCTCACGTACAGAATGGGATGTTCTTCGTCACTAAAAACTTGAAATGGCACAGCGCCCAAACCTGTCTCTGATGTGTTGGTGTACACCAGGAAAGGCCAATTAAAATTGGGGTTACTGAGGCCTGGAAAGCTGGTGAGCTGCACTTTTAGCTTCTGGAATGCCTCTTCTTCACATGTGTATGCGCACAGTAAAGCATTTTTTTTTACTTTTGTGTCTAAGTATAAGGACTGTTCTTTAGTAGCTGTACTTCAGGCCCTCGTGAAGAAAAGATTAAAAAGGCTCTAGCAGTGCGGGACATGATTCTGTTTAATGACAATGCAACATAACATTTCCACAAAATCCTCAAAAGGTGGCAAAAGCAAATGTCATTAAAGAGGTTCCTTGTTAAAGAAGTTTTCCAACAGAGACTCACTGTCAGAGAGGAGTGATTCTGGTAGTGTGTGTGTGTGTGTGTGTGTGTGAGAAGTTCGTCCTACACCGTAGCCCCCCTCCTCCTCTTCTTCCTCTCCTCTCTCAGCTTACTACAGCCATAATTCTTTTCGAAGGTACAGTTCAGGGGCCGGTTTCTCGATAACGCACACTATTCGCGAGCTAAGAAGAATCTTAAGATATATCTTACGTAAAGTGATAACTTTTCTAAGCGTATTTCTCGAACTGTCCCTTAGGAGTCTTCTTAAGTCGCTGCCTCTTACGTCCAACGTTACAAGGCGCTGTCTACTGTGAAGGTCCTGAATTGGCTGACTCCGGTTGCTCAGGAATAGATCCTTTTGCATCACAGTGTTAAGAAAGACGGCACTTTCTCTTATATACAAGCTTATATTACAAGCATGCTTCCAGAACGAATTACAGTATGCTCGCAATCCAAGGTGGATCTCAACATCACCTATGTATGCCACAGCATAAGAGTGATGATGGCAGAGGACAGTGTCCATTAGGCACTGGAACATGGCAGGACCAAAAGGGAGGACGTCTCGGGTTACTTTGCTGTAACCCTGTTCCCTTTCAAAGGCTACACTCGATGCTGGCTGAAAACGCTATGGGAACGAGAGTACCAACGCCGCCGCACTGCAA
>JAQMYJ010030677.1:0-10322 GCA_030014305.1 Clarias laeviceps | reverse complement strand
CATGATGGTTTGGAGCTACACATGCTGCTCTGGTGCTCCCAGTGATCCAGACCCCATCTGCCCTCTGTATCTGCTGTCTCATCCCTATGCTGAACTGAACTTACGTTAATTTAAATAAAAAAAAAAAACTTCTGTTATATTGAACTTTCAATGAAAATATTGAACTTTATAATTTCTATCCGTTATCACCTAAATGAGGATGGGTTTCCTTTTGAGTCTGGTTCCTCTCAAAGTTTCTTCCTATTGCCATCTCAGGGAGTTTTTCCTTGCCACTGTCGCCGTGGCTTGCTCATCAGAGACATTTCATTCATCATTCATTCATTCATCTTATTATTATCTAGACGCTTTTTTCTCACACATATACACTTCCATAAATTTTCTTTTTTAAATTTTCTTTTCATTTTTGTGAAGCTGCTTTGAGACAATGACCATTCTTAAAAGCGCTATATAAATAAAATTTAATTGAAAAAAAGAAATTGAAATAGTTTAAGACTATGAAGTCTTTCCAGTTTTAAGTGAAATAAATGGGTCAGTGTTACCTCTAAGAAATCTTCCACCACGTTTTTTATAATCGAGAGATCTGACCTCTTGCTTTTTCTGTTTTATCACCTACATTAGGAGCTGTCTCCGACATCAGATGCCAACCTTGCACGCTCCCTGATGAACCTGATGGATTGCATGATGGACGAGTTTAAAAATGTAAGCCATATGAAGACCATGAGTGAGAGAGATGTGTCCTCCTGGCTCGAGGTGAGAGAGAACTCAAACCTTAACCACACAAGTACTGCCTAGCATTTTGTACACAGAACTCCACATGACCTCCCTGTATACCCAGGTTGCCTAGTATTTTAATAAACACCAAAGTCAAACTAACTTGGTTCTTTATATCTGCCTCTTTCTCTTGGCTAGGGTATTTTTGTGTTCTGCCTGGTGTGGTCGGTGGGTGCCAGCTGCACAGAGCCTGGGAGAGAGAAGTTTGATGCTCTAGCGAGGGAGCTGCTTACAGGTCCTCTGTCTGAGAAGACAAGAGCAAGTCATGGCATCCTGGAGGAAATAGAAGCACCCAGCAAGCAGCTCACAGTGGCCTTACCTGCTGATGGGTCTCTCTATGATTATTACTTCATCAAAAAGGTTAGTAGCACTGACATTATGTGAAAAGCTATCACAACTGAGCCAATGGTTCTTCTCTCTCTTGTGCTGTGGGATTATGGGTAATCGTCTCCCATGCTCAGTCTCAGTGCACGTGCGTCACTCATATAGTTAATGTCCATGCATGTTTAAACTGTTTACTGTAACATTGTGATCATATGCCTATGAGCATAAAGCATTTTTTTTATTTTGTCTCCAAGTGTAGTCACAGTTCTTTAGTAACTGTACTGCAACAACGGCCCCTGTGAAGAAAAAAGTTGAAAATGCTGTAAAGTTCAGGAGATGAATCTGTTTAACAACAATGCAATGTCACATTTCCACGGAGTCCTCAAAAGGAGACAAAAGCATTGCATAAGTGTCATTAGAGAGGTTCCTTGTTAAAGATTTGCCGACAGAGACACTGTCTGTGTGTGTGTGTGTGTGTGTGTGTGTGTGTGAGTGTGTGGGTGGGTGGGTGGATGGGTGGGTGTGAAAATCGTCCCACACATTACTGTAGACACCCCCCCCCACCCTCCGTCTGCTCTTCTCCCCTTTCTCGTCTTACACAAGACACAATTCTGCAGGTAAAGTGCAGGTTAATTTGTTTTATTTTTACTTGATCTTTTGTGTTAATGTGCTAATGTGCTGGTTATTATCACAGATGTGATGTAGTCTTAGTGCTGAAGACATTCCGAGTGCTGAAGATATTACAGCTGTGATGATAACCAGGACAACAGCCCAACCTCAAGTGTGATATTGCTTTTATACCAACAGTTCCACAACCACCTTTTATTATTAACAGAAAATGTTAGTTTTTTTTACCAGTTATTTTGCTCTGCCAACACATCCTTCTGCGACTGGCGTAACTGCGACTGCGGAGCACAGTGACAGACAGTTAGCAACTGTCAGTTAATGTAATTAAAAGGATGCCAATTAGCCTAACCTGCATATCTTTGGACTGTGGGAGGAAACCGGAGTACCCGGAGGAAACCCACCAAGCACGGGGAGAACATGCAAACTCCATGCACACAGAGACGGGAATCAAGCCTGGCTGGGAATCGAACCCGGACCCTGGAGGTGCAAGGCAACAGTGTTAACCACTACACCACCGTGCAGCAACTGTTAAAAATATTTCCACTTCAAAATATGATACTTTCCTGGTTCCGTGTTAAATCCCAAATAGAATGAATGAAAATGGGTTACAAAAGAATTTGAAATGTGTATGAAACTAGTTAGCTTTCTAGCTTGGCTTTTGCGTAAATAAAACTATACACAGGCAATGCAGACATCTTGAAAGCAATTATAAATTAGACAAAATGTTTAATGCGCATTTTGCACTGTAATTGTTCTTTCCTCAGTACATCAGTGACCGAAGATTTGTGTAATTAAAGATTGTAGAACACCTGGGATGTGGAGTGATGCATGTAGTTGAACAATCCAGTGGTGTTACCTTGCATTATCACCGTTTTGGAATACCTTTCATCCAGTTAGATTGCTCACTCAAAACTAACTTTTGTACAAATATAATTAATATCATAGAAGTTTTGAACTGTCATTGTTGCGCGCTCTTTTTTTCACTCTTGATGTTATCATAAAAAATATTGTATTTTAAAAAGAGCTAGTCTCTGTTTGAGTAAAACAGAGTAATAAACTAAGAGCCTTGAAATTAGCTACTTATAGAAAATAATTAATTAGTAACAAACTAAATAAGTTATCTACAAATTTGTACAGTATAATTTGCATGTTTTTTGGTGGTGGGAGAAAACAAAAGTATCTGGAGGAAACCCACCAAGCACAGGGAAACAACTCCATGCACACAGACCCAGAGGTGGGAATCTAACCCAGACCCTGGAGGTGCAAGGCAACAGTGCCAACCTTCTACCTACAGTATCTATCTACTGTAGCTATAATGATCATGCAGTCCATTTTAGTACAAGGTTTGAACAAACTGTTCGTTTGTGCAATTGCAATTTGGACTGCAATGTGGTCTGTTATTTCAAATGAATCTGTTACCTCATGTCTAGGTTCATTAACTGCATAAGTAAATACATATTATTTATTTCATTCGGATGTAAGGATGTGCATTAGTAAATAAATAAATGTTTGTTCAACTCTGTGATTTAACTCAGGGTGCAGGCAGATGGGAGCTGTGGATTGAGCAGCTGAAGCAGGCACCACCGATCCCCAGGGGTGTGCAGTTCAATGAGATTATCGTTCCCACAGCAGATACGGTGCGCTATACAACTCTGATGGAGATGCTCATCACTCACCAGAAGTTCACCATTTTTGTGGGGCCCACAGGAACCGGCAAGAGTGTGTACATCACAGTAAGTGTTTGATGATGGTAAAGTCCTCAAAGGACAGTAAAAACAGCCTGACAAAATTAGATCAATTATAATAAGACTATGTATAATATAGTACAAAAATATAGGTTTAGTTTCTGGTGGTGAAGACTGGCCATCATATTTATAATGTAAAAAAAAAAAAAAGTTTTTTATGTTTATTTACTGTACAGTATATGAATTGTCTAAAGTGTACAATTGCAACTAAGAAGGTTTCTCACTTACACTTTGAACACCTAATGGCTGCTGGAACTAGTACGTGTCTCTGTATGTTGTGCATGACAGCAGCTTGAGACAAACTTCTATTTGTTTGCCTCCTTTATAGCCTACAATATGAGGCTTTAGACATTTTATGTAAATATGCAGAATTTTTTATCTTGCATCTTTAGAATTAATCTGGTGCGATTAACTGACTCTTTTTGTTGTTCTGCAGGACTTTCTGTTAAAGCACCTCAATAAGGATATATACAATCCTCTGCTTATCAACTTTTCAGCCCAAACAACAGCCGCTCAGACGCAGAACATTATCATGTCCAAGCTGGACAAAAGGCGCAAAGGAGTATTTGGTGCCCCACTGGGACAAAAGATGGTATGAATTCTTAATACATTGTACATAATATATGATATTATATAACATTACATAATACAGGTTTTTATTGTATATCCAGTATTGTTTATTTTTTATTATTTAGTAGAGGAAAAGCAAACAGATTTTGATTTTGATCTATGATTTCCATGTCTGGGGACTCAGTTAAACTGTTTTATTCTGTGCAAAACCTGTGGTGTGAGAGGTTTGATGATTCAAGGCCAAGTCTAACCAAAAAAAGTTGTAAAATATTTTGAAAAGGTCCCAGTTTAAACATTGCTTAGGATTGTATAAATCTTGTAGGATGGTTCATGCAGTGGAATGAGATGGTAAAGCACATTATTTTATTGTAAGATTTGGGTGTTGCTTGAATGTGGTCTCTGTTTAGGTGGTGTTTGTGGATGATGTGAATATGCCTGCGAGAGAGACTTACGGTGCTCAGCCTCCTGTTGAGCTTCTGCGCCAGTGGCTGGACCACTGGAACTGGTATGACATGAAGGACTGCTCCACAATCCACCTGGTGGACATCCAGCTGATGTGTGCCATGGGGCCTCCTGGTAAGACTGGCTATCTCACACAGAATGTGAATAATAATAAGGATAAAAGACTAATTGACACCTGGTTTTGTCTTTTGTTTTTTGTTTTCAAAAGGAATGTGTGACTTATGTACTTCCTCTTATCTTTCTGTAATTCTCAGGTGGCGGGAGGAACCCAGTGACAGCTCGCTTCCTCCGGCATTTTAACACAGTAACAATTAATGAATTTGATGAGAAGACCATGCAAACAATTTTCTCCAGAATCCTGGATTGGCACTTAACTATACGGTAACTATATGGTGACTGTGGTATATAAGTTATAGTGATTTCCTTTTCTGAACCTTAAGATGTATTTCACTTGTACAATTATTTTAAATGTATAATATTAGATTTGGTAAGAAACTAAGTAATCAGTAGAATCATTTCTTACGGCCTAAATTAATCTTCAGCGCATAATTCTAAATTTTCTGATAATTTTGTGTTTTTGGTGTAGTCTTACTTTGATGCCGACAGTTGCATAATATCCTAAAATAAGTGTATACTTGTGTTATTTTTCAGATATCCCTTTCCTGGAGCATTTGCCCCACTCACGTCTCAGATCGTGGGTGCCACCATGGCAGTGTATCGGGAGGCCACTAAGAACTTGCTGCCTACCCCAGATAAGTCACATTATCTTTTCAACCTACGGGATTTCTCCCGTGTCATCCAGGGCATTTGTTTATCTTGCCCAGAGAGTGCAGATGACCCCAAAGCTATTAAACGCTTATGGGTGCATGAGGTAGGAATAATAAAAAGTAGTTTAAGAACTTATTTTATACTAAAGGCCTGTTCTTAGATATTGAGAGACCTCAGACAGTTCTGACAGAATGCTTGTCTTGCTTTTCAGGTGCAGAGAGTTTTTTATGACCGCTTGGTTCACCCATCAGATCGCACCTGGATGGTGGAGTTCTTGCAAACGGTCTGCAAGTCCCTTCTAAAGGAGGATTTCCATCAGCTTTTCAAGCACCTTGACTTTGATTCTGATGGATGCGTAAATGAAGATGACTTGCGCAGCCTTATGTTCTGTGATTTTCACGACCCAAAGGGTGATGGCCGAAATTACTGTGAGGTTGGTGACCTCGATCAGCTACGGCAAGTGGTTGAGACCCATTTAGAGGAATTTAACATCACCAGCAAGGCTCCCATGAAACTTGTACTCTTCCGATTTGCCATCGAGCACGTCTGTAGGATTTCTCGTATCCTAAAACAGCCACGGGGTCATGCACTCCTGGTTGGTGTTGGAGGCAGTGGTCGGCAGTCCCTGACTCGCTTAGCTGCTCACATGGCTGAAGCTGAGCTCTTCCAGGTGGAGATCGCCAAGAGTTATGGCATGACAGAATGGCGTGATGATCTTAAACAAATTATGCGCAAATCAACATTCGGGGATACCCATGGAGTTTTCCTTTTCACTGACACCCAGATCAAGATGGAGTCATTTCTTGAAGATGTTAGCAATATGCTCAACACAGGTGAAGTTCCGAATTTGTTTTCTGTGGATGAGAAGCAAGAAATCTGTGAACGTATGCGGGCCCTGGATCGTCAGCGGGAGAGGGAGAAACAGACAGATGGAAGTTCTCTGGCTCTGTTTAACATGTTTGTAGAACGATGTCGTAGTCAAATGCATGTGGTGCTGGCTATGAGTCCAATAGGTGACGCCTTCCGAGGCCGTCTACGACGTTTCCCTGCACTTATCAACTGCTGCACCATCGACTGGTTTCAGGTAAGCATTGCATCTGTGTATACAGGTGGGATGATATATATTATATACAGTAAATGGCTAGAAGTATGTGAACATCTGACCATCAAACCCTCATGAAGGTTTTCAGCATCTCATACCACAAAGTTAAAAGCAAGATGTGAAAAACAAATGGCAGACTAACTCTAGAACTGGATGTGACCATCTGGTTCTACAAACATTTGTCCATGCAGTAAAAAGCATGTACTCTCCTCTTGCCCGCATTCACTCTGTTTATTGAATTCTTCCCTTAAGAGCTGGCCCGATGATGCTTTACAGGCTGTGGCATCTCGGTTCCTGGAGGAAACCGAGATGACAGATGATGTCCGCACTGGCTGCATAGACATGTGCCAAAAATTCCACACTTCCACCATCAATCTTTCGACACGCTTTCTGGTTGAGCTGCAGCGCCACAACTATGTCACTCCAACTTCCTACCTGGAGCTCATCTCCACCTTCAAAGTCCTTCTGGAGTCCAAGCGAGCGTAAATGTCTTTTTGCATGTCCATAAGTGTCTGTCATTAAGTGTAAATTTATATATTTAAATTTCAGCTGATGGAAAATGTCTCAAGTTGTATATTACTTCATTCAATACCTCATATTATATCATTATTTTCTCCCCAGTGAGGTAATGCAGCTAAAAGAGCGGTATGATGTTGGTCTAGAGAAGTTGAATTATGCTGCTGCTCAAGTGGACACCATGCGAAGTGAACTGGAGGCGCTCCAGCCTGAGCTTCGCGTGGCTAGCAAAAAGGTGGATGAGATGGTGGTGGTGATTAAGTGTGAATCTGAGGAGGCGGCCAAGAAAGAGAAGGTTGTTAGTGTGGAAAAAGCAGAGGCAAATGAAAAGGCAACAGTTGCCAAAGCCATCAAAGACGAGTGTGATGCAGACTTGGCTGTTGCTATGCCCATCCTTCAGGCAGCTATGTCCGCACTTGATACACTTACTCAACAGGCAAGGAAACAGACGTGAACACACACACACACACTAACAAATATAATAGAATGATCTTTTTCATCAAAAGTCCTTTATGTTAAAACCCAAAAGTTTGTCTACCTCTTTTTCTGTAGGACATTACATTGGTGAAGTCCATGAAAAACCCTCCAGCTGGAGTAAAACTCGTGATGGAGGCCATCTGTATCCTCAAGGGCATTAAACCTGAACGCATCCCTGATCCTTCCACCCCGGGCAAAAAGATTGAAGACTTCTGGGGCCCAGCCAAGAAGCTTCTAGGTGATATGAAGTTCCTGCAGAGTTTGCATGAGTACAACAGAGACAACATTCCACCTGCTTACATGACGATCATCCGCAACAAATATATCTCCAACCCTGACTTTGTCCCAGAGAAAATCCGGTCAGCATCCACTGCAGCTGAGGGCCTTTGCAAGTGGGTCTGTGCTATGGATGCTTACGACAAGTGAGTTTGTATAACATAAAGTAACCATCTCAGATCATAGCACTAAGTAAATGATTCTCATTTAATTTAACTCAATTTTATTTACATAGCTCTTTAACAGTGCAAATTATTGTAAAGCAGGTTTATAGAATAAAAAAAAACAATTTATGGAAATAAGTTTAAAACATGTGAGGAAATATATGTAAATTATAATTCAGTTTGGCCCTGATGAAAAATTTCAGTAAAATAGGAAAATACAGTCTGCATAATTAAATTTTTCTTTAACACCAAAGCTGTTTAAAAAGTTTATGGTGAAATAAATCATCCCTATAACAAATTGTCTCCCAGGGTTGCAAAAGTTGTGGCTCCTAAGAAAGAGAAGGGTGAGCAAGCAGAAGCTAAACTGAAGCTAGCGACAGACAGTCTCCAAAAGAAGCAGGCAGCTTTAAAGGTTGTCCAGGAACAACTGAAAAAACTTCATGAGACTCTAGAGGACAAGATGAACAAGAAAACCGAGCTGGAAAATCAAGTGAGTCAAACTAATAACAATAGCAACAATAATCATTTGTCTACGTGTCAGTCAGAACATATTTGAATGATCAATATGGCATTGGTGGAATTAAAACGCAAGTGTAAATGCAGTTAGCTATATGGTATAGTAATCCAAAAGTGCGTTATGAGCTATAAATGTACACTTTTGGTTTTTCATCATTCATTCATATGTCAGTATGAACCAATGAGTCACAGTGAATCTGGAACCAATCCCAAAATCACACCAATATTTTTAAACAATACAAGATCCACTTTGGTTATTGGCAGTACAGTTCAGCGTTTAGTTTTTTTTTTGCCCAAAGGCTACAAAAACATTTAATTTTAAATACTTCATTACGTTTATTAATTAGAGCCTCTGTGCCATGAATGATGAAGTCCTCCTTGTTTAATACTTTTTTTTAAAAAAAGGGATAAGGTGTTACTATATTATAAAATATTTTGCCAAATTAATGTGAGCTCATCATTTCTGATAGGTGGAGCTGTGTACTAAGAAGCTGGAGAGAGCAAATCAGCTGATTGGCGGTTTAGGTGGAGAGAAGACACGTTGGAGTGAGACGGCATTGAACTTGGGAGAACTCTACATCAATCTAACTGGAGATATTCTCGTCTCAGCTGCTATAGTAGCCTACCTCGGAGTTTTTACATTGAGTTATAGACAGGTACACACACACACACACACAATAAATTATGAATTTAATGATTCTGGTTTCACTTGTTTCAAGGTTTCATTGTATAGACCCTCATGAACAAAATCATAAGACCAGGGAAAATATTACCAGAATCTTATGACCAAGGAAAATACTTGTAATATTTTCCCAGGTCTTAAGATTTTGTTCAGGAGTGTATATATACACTATATGCATACAGTACATAGATTAGTCAAGCCCTTGGCTTCTCACAAGTCAGGAAAGGGCTATATGACCATATCTAAATGTTTTGAAGTTTCAGTGGCTACAGTGCTAAGTATTATTAAAAAATACAAGACGTTCTGCACTGTGAAAAATCTCAGAGGACGTGGTCGGAAGCCAAAAGTGACAGCTGTGCTGGCCAGGGGATAGTGAGAGAGGTAAAAATCAGGCCATCCTGATGAATCTGGACTCTCCTGGTGGCAACATCTCAAGGCACACAGTCCAACGGACACTGCACACCACTGGGTTCCATGGACGCAGACCAAGGAGGACACCACTTCTCCAGATAAGGCACACAAAAACCCACTTGGCCTTTGCAAAAGCTCATCTGGACAAAGAAGATTATTTCTGGTCTTCTGTTTTATGGTCAGATTAAACAAAAATTTACTTTGGCCACAATGATGTAGCCTTCATTTGGCATAAAAATGGTTGTTCTTCAACCTTAAGAACAACCATTCCCACTGTCAAACATGGTGGTGGGAACCTAATGTTTTAGGGGTGTTTTGGAACTTGGAAACTTGGCCTTGGGCACCAGTGGACACTTCAGAACGACAACGACCCAAAACACACAGCAAAAGTGGTGAGGAAATGGTTAGCATACAAAAACATTAACGTTTTGCAGTGGCTCAGCCAGAGTCCTGACTTAAATCCAATTGAGAATCTGTGGAGGGAACTACAGTAAAGATCAGGCTGATAGCAAGGAGACCTTCCAAGCTGAAAGAGTTGGAGCTCATCGCTAAAGATGAATGGGCAAAAATACCAGTGGAGACAGACAAAAGGCTGGTCAGCAATTATAGGAAGCGTTTGATTTGCTGTAATAGCCAATTAATAGCCAGAGCCTTTACGATTGATTATTGAGAAGGGTATGAATAATTATGGACATTGCAATTTTGCTCAAATGTAAATAAAAGATGAGTATTTTTTTTCCACAATGATGACTCTCGTACATATTTTATGATCTATGTAAAGTAACGTTAAGTCAGAATTTGCCAGGAGTATGAATAATTTCGGGCTTGACTCTCTCTCTCTCTCTCTCTATACAGTATATATATATAAATACTCAGCAAAAAAAGAAACGTCCTCTGACTTTCAACTGTTT
>JAQMYJ010030676.1:0-10331 GCA_030014305.1 Clarias laeviceps | reverse complement strand
TTATTATGACTTGAACAAATCGGATCACATCGGAGCGCGCTGGCGTGTTGGAAAAGCCAGCGTTTATCTAGCGAGTAGCCTATATATTTATGTTTGTTGTATTTCTGAAGGTGGGGGGGTATGTCTGCATTTTTATCTATAAATCGCATGCGTTTATCATCCTTTTGATCAAAGCGCTGCCTTTTGTTAAGGCTGAGTGTTTATACACACCGATGAATGAATTTTAGATGAATTTTAAAGCATCTTTTTTAGGCGTAAATATTCCTTTTTATTTATAGCCACGTGTATTACGAAGTGAAGACCTGTTGTTCAGTTGTTCCCTGCACGGTGTATCTGCACGGAGAGATTGTGTGTGTCCACACGCGCGTCTCATACTGTAGATGTGTATGCATGGTCTTTTTTCGAAGAGGCGATTATAAAAGGAACCGCTGCCCCATACATTAAGGAAAACTTCGGTATCGCTGAAGAGGGAATTAACTGGGTGAAGACACCCGCCGAATCCCCTGTCATGAATCCCATTGGAATGGTGTGGCATGCTATGAAAGACTATATTCGAAAAGAAGCAAAACCGACTACAAAATCCGATTTAATTGCTGCCATTAATAAATTCTGGTTTGAGATACTTACAAAAGAGGCATGTAATAAATACATAAATAGGTTGTTTAAAGTCCTTCCAGTCGTGGTTAAAAATCAGGGTGGACACACTGGAATGTAACTGAACTCTGCATTTATGACCCAAAAAATAAAAGCTTTGAGATTATATATTTGCCATATGTTGTGTTTATTTGATTAAATTTAAACGTAAACGTGAAGTGAAAGTGCGAGCAACGGGTTTAACCACGCCAGTTTTAAATGAATTTTAGAAAATGTTTAATGCATTTTTTTAAGTAATGATGTTTCCAGTTTTAAGTTAACGGAACTATGAGTTTTTGAGTTTGTTGTACTCATTCATATTAATCGTTCTTTACTTGCATTATAGAGTAGCCTAACTCATACTATTTAATAGCAATTATCTTTTTTTTATAAATACCAAAAAGTTCTAAATCCTCATCAAAGTCTATTAATTTGAACTAATTGTAATCATTTAGGTTAACAGTACTCAATATGTTTAATCACTTTGAGCATTAGGGTTTACAGTCTGGTACAAAAGGTCTAGGAAGGAAACAGGTTTCGTTACTTTACAAAATTTATTTATGAATTACACATTGGTATTAAATCCAACTATGAAGTCTGATTTAATTGGTACCATTAAACATTTTATTTATGTTTATGTTTATGTTATGTTTATGTTTTGCTGGCGAAATACATTGTAGGCAGAGACGTCTGCTCGGTCTTGTTAATTCATTTTAAACCCATCAATTCTGCGAATTCCCCCATCAGCGAAACCAGTTTGATAACTTCACACTTATCGTGAATGAAAGGTGAGAAGAGGGATTACAGTAACTGAGGTTCTGTGGGTGTCACCTCAGAGCGCGCTGTCGCGTTGTATTCAGCGAATAGACTGAATAAACAAAATCATGTTTGCTTCAGCATTGGAAACAATATTGTATTAGGCTAACTCTATTAAAGATTATACACTTTTGTATTATTTGTTGTACTTTTTGCACAGACGTGCGGGCATCTTTAAATTTGAACAGAAAATAATGGCTGGTAGGCATGTTATTTTTCATATAACTTAAACAGCTGAATGAAGTTAAATATACACAATAAATTAATAATAATAATAATAATAATAATAAGGGAAACCTGGGTGGTCTGGCTTTTTAGATAAATGATAGGTGTGAATTTATCAAACTGTGTGCGCTGGAGGACTGGCCATCTGGAGCACCATGAAACATTCATATATACTGTATATATATATATATAATCATGCTAGGGTACTTTTACTACGCTGAAGTACCATTTAAAGCTATTTATTCATTTATCTTTTATTTGCTTACTTACTTACTAACTAGCCAATGCTTTAGTAAAGAGCTCTAAAACAACGGCAATATGAATGACAATGGAATATTACAGAACAACCCAACAGTGTGATTGAAGTACCCGACATAACACAGAATTTTGAACCAGCATAAACAACCCAATGATGTGTTTACAGAAACCCAGCCTTTTTGTAGTGTACTATTACTAATAAATGGAGAATGCGAAGTCAGGGATTCTGCATGCTGTCGCGTTGTATTCAGCGAGTAGCATATATTTTTGTGTTTGTTGCATTTCATGACTGTAGTTTTATCGATAAATCTGCTCATATCTGTGCACGCGTTTATCAGCCTTTTGATCAAAAAGCTGCACACGCAACTCACTTTCACTTTGCAAAAGGCAGTGTTTATTGTTTAGTGTATATTTAAAGCGCATAAAACAATAAAACAATATTGTTTTAGGCTAACATATCATACATTTTTGTATTCTTTGTTAAAAAAACACACGCGCGGGTGCGTTACAATAATAATAATTATAATAACAATAATAATAAATTCGGAGCACTACTACTACTACTACTACTAATAATAATAATAATAATAATAATAATAATACTGAATAGAGAAACGCAGTCAAAGAAGTATCATCACTGAAGGAGAGAAGAAAATGAAGAATAAATACACATTTATGAGCTCTGTTGCTTGCTGTCAATCGGCGCCTAAGAGAGATAACACATTTTCGGCTTCAGTAGTCACACAATACTTCAGATTGAAACACGACTGCCCCTTATAGGTAATTAAGGGCATTTTCACAGCTTGCCGCGCAAAGCCGCGGCAAGTCACGGGATCCCTTTTCTTGAAACGTGCATTCTTAATGGCCAGATCTGTACATCATGTCATGCTGTGCACTAGTGATGGGCATTTGTCCAAACTTTTTCGCTCCTCCCTTCATTCCTGAGGCTCCTTATTAAGGCGGAATCCCAGGTGTGTGAAAGGACGGGGCCACCCGATTCAGCATAGCTGGAGCAAATTTATGAATGGATGGATCTCCCGGTCCCGCCACATTATAAAAGCAGGGTGGGACGCAATGCACGCTACGCTGATTACGTACCATTTTAAACTTAGTATACACACTGCGCCATGTGTGCACCAGTTTGAGCTTGCTGCGGAATTTACGCTATTTGTGCTCCAGCTGATACATGCACTGCCACCCTTCTCCCTTTCATCAGTGCTTCCACCATATCTGCTTGAGTTAACTGCCTAAAAGCGAATGGACAAAGTGTTACCCTGTCACCTGCCTGAGCTCTGCTTCTGGCACCACCAACTGGTCTCATGGAGGCCTAGGTTATGGCACAAGGGCAGTTAGATGAGACACCATTGTTCGACCTGCACAAACAGTATACAGTCGGAAAGAATGGTGATGCTACGTACCCCGGGAACTTCATAGGTGGACGAGCAAAATGGTTGAAATTTGAGGTTCATAAGGAATGACGTCATGCAAAGACCTTCATAGGCCGTGGCAGCATAAGTGCACCTATCAAGTGTCTTTCCGTGACCCAGCGATGAGAGGCTGGTGTGATCAAGGCGACTGCGCCGAAAGGGCTGACAGGAGCCTCTGCCTCTGATTGTTTGCCCACATCATCTTTCTGCACTTGGATTCACCTCATGTTCACCAGAATGATCCAGCCAGTGAAATGAATCCAGCAGATTGTGACCACATTAAATCAGCTCTGGAGAGCCAGGGCGCTCTTCTTGGAGCACACCAGCAGGAGCTACTTTGCACCTGAGAAAATGCAGAAAAAAAACCCATGAAATTCCAAAAGGTTCACATACTGTACTTTTTCTTGTTACTGTATCTTCTTAAGTTACATATTTCAAGTGTGTAGATTCCAGTCAAGAGTTTAATAGCTTATCTATCAATGCCTGCTGAGTGTTTTTGGTTAACAAAAACTCCCTCAGAACATCATTCACAAAGTTCAGTGTACTACAAAGAAGGAAAACAATGGTAAAGAACAATTTTTGCAAATTACAAAATAAGGGAGAGGATAATAATCCAGTATGTCTTCTGGATTGGCAAAATAGTAACAGCATTTGATTAGTGTGATGCAGTGAACAGCTATATCATGTAGATATAAAAGCCTCATATTTTTAAGTGATGAAGATTAGTCCTTATTTCATCCTCATCCTTAATAATTCAGTGGAACCTTGGATTGCGAGTAACTTGGTCTACGAGCATTTTGCAAGATGCTGAGCGTCACGTGATCACAACTGAGCCAATGGTACTTATCTCACGTGCACTGCAGGATTTTGGGTAATAGCTCCCAAGCTCAGGGGAGAGCTCCTGGGTTTTAGCATTGGTACTACTACTGATTGCTTCCAAGCAAATGAAATATTACCTGGAATGTTATAGGCGGTATGGGGGCATAGTAGTTAGCACTGTGGCCTTGCACCGAGTCGATAGTTTGAATCCCACCTGGGTCTGCGAGCATGAAGTTTGCATGTTCTTCTCGTCTTTGGTGGTTTTCTTTTGGTGTCCTGGTTTCCTCCCATAGTCAAAAGACATGCAGATGTTAAGCTTGATGTGTGTGTGTGTGTGTGTGTGTGTGTGTGTGTTTGTCTGTGTGAGTGTGTGTGAATGGAATGGAATGGCACCCAGTCCAGGGTGTATCCTGCCGTGTACCAAGACCCCTGGGAGAGCCTCCAGCCATCCTGTAATCCTGTACAAGATGAAGAATATCTAATCATTCCCCAAGCATGGTGCAGTGGTTAGCAGTGTTGCCTTGCACCTCTAAGGTCTGGGTTCGTTTCCCGGCCAGGCTTGATTTCCATCTCTGTGTGCATGGAGTTTGCATGTTCTCCCCGTGCTTGGTCGGTTTCCTCCCACAGTCAAAAGACCTGCAGATTAAGCTAATTGGTGTTCCCAAATTGCCTGTAGTGTATGAGTGTGTATATCTATGTGTGCTCTGTGATGGATTGGCACCCTGTCCAGAGTGTACCCTGCTTCGTGCCCTAAGTCTCGTGGGATAGGCTCCAGGCCCCCCTCTGAATACAGAATAAAGCGGTATAGATGATGAGTAATCGTTCACCAAACCTTAATTATTATAGGATAATTATCACTACCAAATGGTGACTAATTTAACAGACTTCCAATAAGCTAATACCTGCCATTTTACTGGATATTAGTTCAAGATCTATGGCACTTTCTGTTGTTTGAAGACATCTGTTATAAGTGGCACTGTTGTAGTTGTTGTTAGTCTTTCGGCTGCTCCCATTGTGAGGTCGCCACATCGGACCATCCAATCCGCACAACAACTTGTCACAAGTTTTTTCACAAGATGCCCTTCCTGACGCAACCATCCCGAGTGGCTGGGGTTTGGGCACTGGCTGGGAATCGAACCCGAGACTTCCACATGGTAGGCGATAAGTGTTACAGTAATTGTGATAAAATTTGGCTAGCCTAGCTCTTGAATTATGCTTGTATGCATCTCCAGTTTCCCCTTCCATGCTGTTTTTATTATATAGATAGTATATACACTGTATGTTCATCAGGGGGCCAGAAGGCGAGGGAAAACAGAGATTTTGGCTTGTATAACAGGTCTGGCACACGGACAGAACACACGTGTGTTCAACAACAGTTCAACAACAGCCAGTCTCCTTGATTTAGCATCAGCTTTATATATGAGGATATTTTGTACAATGGCAGACTTATGTAAACTAGTGACTGATTATGTTATTGAACAGAGCTGCCTGCATGTACAGTACCAGAGTATATTATATTTTAAAGCATGCAAATATTAAAAACATTTGTTAGTTTTTAATAAAACCTGTTTGCTCAGTAGTTGGTATTTTTGGTAATATCCTTTGTGACAGGCTAGTACTTTGGCCAGTATTTTGCTTCTTTATTTTTTTTAATGACAAAAACCTGTAAGAAATACAAAGCATTAAACAGGTGGCCTGCCTTATCTTTATATTAAATATATTCATTTTTAATTAAATTTATATTCATATTAAACTCTATGAAAGTGTAACAGCAAGCATTTAGCTTCATTAGTGGTAAGGAGGCAAAACATGGTTTATAGATCAAATTGAGGCTTTAACTCATCGTGGCGATGAGGTATTTGCTATTAACTGATCAACTGAATTGTAACCTTTCATACCTTTCGGAATGTTATGTATTTTAATCAGAAATGCTTAATATGAAAATATTTGACCACATGGGTATGCTTTAATTGATTAAAGCGATAAAATCATCAATTGATAAAATGAATACATAATATATTCTTTGCAACCTTTTCTTATAACTGTATAATAATAATAAATAACTGTAATTATTCCACTAAAATGCAACATAAGTTATATAGCTAATAAAACTATGAAGCTGGTTAGCACTGTTGCCTTCCACCTCCAGGGTCCAGGCTAAAATCCTATTTATTTAACCAAGCATTTTTGTAAATAGATTTGCCTTAGGTAAAGAAGCAGATCTGGGGGACTCATGGACATAGAGTATTATGGTGAACTGGTATGTTTAGATGCTGTCTTCTCCACTCTCATTGATAACTCAGGTTTGTTGACAGTGAAGTGATAGGCTTTAAATCTCAAGGAGCTCTCATGTCTTTGTTTCCTTCTGGCTCTCCCTTTTAGTTATGCTGTCATAGTTAGTCCTCCTAGCGTTTTTGCTTGCACTCTGCACTAAATATACATTCACCTTATACATTGGGTGACTGTGACCCCTCTGACTGTTATCTCTCCTTCTCTCCTCTCTCTCTCTCCCTCTCTCTCTTTAACTCTCCCTGTCTCTCTGTCGAGCTATACATGTCTCTCCTGAACTGCTAGTGATCCAGACCTGCTCTGCCCTCTGGACATTACTTGTCCTGGTGTACCACTTCAGGTTGGAGATCTCGTCGCATGATGCCCCTTGTGGTCTGCTTGGGATGCGTGTGGTGACTGGGATCACGAAGACAGGCCTGGCCTTGGCTGATGCTGCTAGTGGTTCTCTAAAAACGTGTGACTGCAATCACTCGATAGTTCAGGACTGGAGTCTCCTAAAGTATACCTGAACCTCCAATAATGAACTGGACTCCATATTAACTTAAACACATCTCCTATTATACTGAACTTCCAGCCTCCTAACACAATGTATGACTGCAGATCAATCCTGCTATCCGTTTTGTACCCAAATGAGGATGGGTTCCCTGTTAAGTCTGGTTGCTTTCAAGGTTTGTTCCTACTGTAATCTCAGGGAGTTTTCCCTTACCACTGTTGCCGTCGTCTTCGACTTGCTCATCAGGGACAATCTTATCATTTTCATTCATACACAATCACATTTCATACAAACTTCAATAATTCTTTTGATCGTGTAAAGCTGCTTTGCGACAATGACAATTGTTAAAAGCACTATACAAATAAAATTTTATTGAATTTACACCAAATTATCATTCTATCATCCAAATGCCACAGCAGAAATTGAGACTCATCAGACCAGGTTTGATGCTGTGCATTCAGAGATGCTATTTGCTATTCCCTGCCTGTAACATGATAGAAAAGCAACAGTAGCTGAAGTTACATTAGCTCACACCACACTGACGATTCTCCTCTGACCTCTGGCATCAACAAGGTATTTTCACCCAGATAACTGCTGCTCACTGCACATATTCTCTTTTTCAGACCATTCTCTGTAAACACTAGATATGGTTCTGTGTGAAAATCTCAGTAGATCAGCTGACTGTCAAGCTCATCTCAGACCAACTACCATGCCACTGTGATTTAAAACTCCTTTCCTCCCCATTCTGATGCTTGGTTTGAACTTAAGCAGTCTTGACCATGGCTACAACCATAATTGTATTGAGTTTACTGTTTTGTGATTGGCTGATTAGATATTTGCCTTAACAAGCAGTTGAGCAGGTGTATCCTATGAAGTGGCCGATGAGTATATTCACCGATTAGTCATAACATTAACACCACAGAACAAAAAAACAAATCAAACCAAATTAACAGTGATAGTAAACTGGTGACAAGATTATGGGCACACAAGGCTCATTCATACTTGTGGGGAGCAAGAGCAGTCTCTCTAGTCCAGTCCCACAGAAAAGGCAATCCAGCACAACTCACTGAAAAGGTCAATGCTGGCCACGATAGAAAGCCACCAGAACACTCACAGACCCACAGCCTGCCAAGCCTGGGGCCAGGCGAGCAAAGAACCGAAGGTCACCAACTCAGTGTCCAAAGAATCCCCAGATCCCATTCCAATCAAGCACCCATAGGATGTCCCTAAAAGACAATGTTAATACATGGAGGCCCCATCACGCAACTTACACCCCCAGAGGTCTTGTGGAGTCATACCCAGAGATGCCAGAGATGCCCAGGTGGCACAAGAGGAGCCTACACAATATTGGTCATAATGTTTTGCATTATAATGTTATGGCTGATTGGTGTGTGTGACCACACAAAGTTTGAGAAAGTTATAATATATAATATAATAAAAAGGTTTTAACTTAACCTAATGCACTCATCAGCGTTGCCCTGTCTCTTAAATTCTTTCTTCATCTCTATTATATGTTATGCACAGACATCAGGATATAAAAGCTTGTTTAATGACATAGCTGACATACCCTTCTGTTTTTCATTCGTTTATCCCAAAAATTTCTCATTTGTATCAGCATCTAAATTATACTGCTTTTTTCAGCATTTATATTACGAAATCCAGAGTTTTTACAATTTAATTTTATTTTACTGCATCTTCCACTTTTGCATTTTTTTTTCAACTTTTCTACTTTTTTGAGAATGTGCTAGTTTCTTCATCTAAAAACAACAAACAGAATCCATCTGTTTGCACTAAAAACAAAACCTAGGTTAAGGTACGTTATCATGGCTAACATTGAGCTTGTTTAGTGTGTTGAGTGCAAGCTGTTTGATCATTCCTTCTCTGTGGTTTGTAATACCTTTATCTGTAATAGGTGTTTATTAGTTTACACTCTGACATAGAAGATTGATTAAAGCAGTGCATGTAATCTAGAGAAGGTTGGAGAGCATGAGAGTAACGTTATTTCTGTAAGGGAAAGTCCGGATGCTATAGGCAGAGAAAGCCAGCCCCTTTGTCAGTCAGAGGTTAGTAAGAGTAACTTTGTTAAAGTGCTTAAATTAGCAAAGGCAAAGACTGATGAATTAATTCGTCCCCTTCTCAAATGAGGACGAGGTGGTTCGCGTTCCACAGATCTAGTTTGGTGAACAGCCTGGCTCCCTGGAGAAGGTCAAAAGCAGAGGCCATCGGGGACAGAGGGTATCAGTTCCTGATTATGATGTCATTTAGGTAATCAATACATGATGCCTCGATAATCAAAACATGGACGGAGGGGACCATCTTTTTTGTCCACAAAGAAGAAGCCAGCCCCCACAGGGAGAAGGAAGGGCAGATGATCCCTGCCACGAGGCACTTCATGTTCCTTTTGTGAGAGGGAATAAAGATGGAGGGGTGGTGTCTATAAGCAGGTCAATGGAGCAGTTGTAAGGTCAGTGGGGGGAAGATGGTATGGGAATATTTGTAAGGTCAGTGGGGGGGGGGGGGGGGGGACAATGCCCTCCCATAACCCGCCGTGAGAACATGGTACTCTGGAATTTAGGCGTCATCTGATGGCTCCTCGGTGGAGGTGGGACTGAGGCATGACATGGTGGCAGCTCGTAAGCAGGTCGTGGAACATGACGGGCTCCAGGCTAAGATCGAATTCATGGCCCAGTCGATCTGCGGGTTGTGACGGGTTAAACAGGACAGACCCAGGACGACCGTGGCATAAGAACCCTCCATGATAAATAGGGAGGTCTGCTCTGAGTGGTTGCCCGATACCCTCAGGCCAACAAGAGGAGTCCTGTGAGTGATAGATGGGAGCAAACTCCACCTGGCCAAAAAAACAACAACATAACATGAGCATGATAACACAAGAAAATAATCTACTCTACAGATCTGGCCATTAAGAACGCACGTTTCAAGAAAAGGGATCCCGCGACTTGACGCAGCTGCGCGCGGCAAGCTGTGAAAATGCCCTTCATTACCTGTAGGGGGCAGTCGTGTTTCAATCTAAAGTATTGTGTGTCTACTGAAGCCGAAAACATGTTATCTCTCTTAGGCGGCCAATGACAGCAAGCGACAGAGCTCATAAATGTGTCGAGCTCAAACTTTAAATACTGATATGTATTTTTATTCTTCATTTTCTTCTCCCCTTCAATGATCATTCTTCTTTAACTGCACTTTCTCCATTCAGTATTATTATTAGTAGTAGTAGTAGTAGTGCTCCGAATTTATTATTATTGTTATTATACTTATTATTATTGTAACGCACCCGCACGTATGTGCAAAAAGACGAAGTACAACAAAGAATACAAAAATGTATGATATGTTAGCCTAAAACAATATTGTTTTAT
>JAQMYJ010030675.1:0-10347 GCA_030014305.1 Clarias laeviceps | reverse complement strand
AACCTTAATTTATGATTCCTCTTGGCACCGGCTGCTTTAAAAACCAAACTGAAAGCGGCTCCCTTTTCTTCTTGCTATCATCCTTGCTAATATTCTTTCATAGGGTTCTTTGTGAAAAAAGTGAAAATTCATTAGCTGGGGCCTTATTGCCAATGGCTAGCTAGTGCTAAAAACATTTATGATTGTTGGTATGATGTCTGGTTATCAGAGTGTGATAATAACATTTCCCTGTTAGCTAAACCAGATGGGGTAGCTAACCAGCTAAATTAGCTCACAGCTATATGGGTGGTTTAAGTAATCTGGGTTAGGACTGGTTTCCTGGAACTGGGACACTCTAATCTGCTTACAGATTCAATTATAGTGGAACCTTGGATTACAAGCATAATTCATTCCGGAAGCAGGCTCGTATTCCAAAACACTCGTAAACCAAATTTAATTTTCCCATAAGAAATAATGGAAACTCAAATCATTTGTTCTACAGCCCAAAAAATAAATACATAAAAATAATTAATACAAAATGTAAAGTAAAAATAAGACACTTTACCTTTAAAAAAGTTTTAAAAAATCCCGACAGATAAGTGTTTGCATTTATGCGCGCAGGCGCTGTGTGTGTGTGTACATTAACAGAGAGACTGTTTTTTTGGAAAAAATAGCAAGGAACATCGCTAATCACACTCGGGTGAGTGCATACTAACGGAATCACTGCTGTAAAGTAAAAAAACAAAAAAACAAATGAACCTGCACTTTACATTTGAAAATAAATGCGACAGAGCAGTGTTTCTGTGTAGAGCAGAGTGTGTGTGTGTGTGTGTGTGTGTGTGTGTGTGTGTGGGAAACCGAGAGGAGACAGTGGTGGGAAGGGGGCTGTAAAGGCGAGAGTGTGTGTGTGACGGTGTCGCGCACACACACACACACAAGAGACAGAAAAAACGTTGGCTCAGTTGTGATCACGTGACACTCGGCGTCAAAGCAAGAAACGTATGCGTGATACATGATATTCGGTACTCGTAAACCAACTTTGTTCAAACAAAACTTGTTCGTTTTCCATGTCAAAATTTATTTAAAATCTTTGCTCGTCTTGCAGAACACGTTACTCACAATCCGAGGTTTCACTGTATACTGTAGGAGTGTTCAGGTGTAAGAGGTGTTTTGATCAGGCATGCTGTAACACCAGAGGTCTTTACAATTAGTATTTCTTAAAGTGCACACGCACAAGGCACACATTATACACATCTTTTGAGTGTGTGTGTGTGAGACAGAGTTTATATGCCTTAACCTCTGCACACACAAGTCTCTTAAATGTGAAACTTTGGAGTTTCAGAAAGACCGCAAACGTCCTGTCACCCCTTCCCTCCTGAGGTACACTGTGTGTGTGTGTGTGTGTGTGTGTGTGTGTGTGTGTGTGTGTGTGCGCACGTAATACTGTACCTTTTGTGCACTATTTTTTTCCTCACATGTGCATGTGTTTTTGTGTGTACTACTGCATAACTACTTGTGTAATTTTTATTACTGTATCCTTTTTTACTGCAGCAAGGAATCTAAAAATAAGTAAGCTGTATGAGTGTTTGTGCATGCTTGCCCAGAAAAATGCTATGGAGCGCGGTTCAGCCATGACCCTTTCCAGAGGTGGAAAGTAACGAATTACACTTAATCGCATTACTGTTATTGAGTAGTTTTTTTGTGTACTTCTACTTTTTAAAGTAGTTTTTAAAATCTATAATTTTACTTTTACTTAAGTATGTTTTGTTTAAAGTATTGTACTTCACTACATTTGAAATCATATTCAAAAAATAAATGAATGTAAATGAAAAATCATAAAAATAATGCAATGAGGAAGGAAAAAACTTGCACCCCGGACAAAACAGACGGCAGTGATGCAGACGAAATGCCATCAAATTCTAATGAAGCAAACCATTATAACGGCCACTACTAGGTTGTATACCACATTACAGTATGTATGTATATTACCCTTTTAAGAGTTGCCGTCCCTCCCCCCATGTGTGTGTGCTGCAGAGGTGTGTGTGTGTGAGAAGGAGAGAACGAGTAATAGATCAGGTGTGCTGCTAGATTTTTATATTGGTAACTTTACTTGTACTTCAGTAAAAATTCACAGAAGAATTCTGACCCTTTCCCCAGCTCTAACTGCCCCGCTAAAGGCTGTCTTCGTCGTTTTCAGGTCACCTTTGATGTGACCTTCGACCATTCAGAAAGATTGACCTCAGCTAAAAGCTAATGCTAATTGGGGGCGGTGAATACAGAAATAACAGTTCAAATGCAGCTTGCTGACAGATTCAAACTCATCCTTATGAACTTACACCTGAAATATGCTGACATTTTGCAGGCTCAGTGACCTTCGTATGACCTTTAAGTATGTTCATGTGTAATGAGACTGATTGGTAATGTGCAAGACCCAAACGCTGGAGAAGTCTTTTATTCTAATGATTTACTGAGAAGACTCCAGGCACTGTGTAAAATAAACAAAAAAAAAACAAAAGTGCAAGGCTTTGTAGCTAGCAATCTGCTGGTAAATTAGCGGCTAACTAGCAGCTGAAAAAAAATCTCTGTCTCTAAAGTTTGGTACAGGGATACTGAATATGCCCGACTCTCTGCTTTATTATATGACAGAGTTATCTAAATGTTATGATTGTGATCAAAGTCTCGAGTCCCACGTGTGTGCGTCACTGCTGTTTATAAATTCTTCTTAATTCCAATATGTTACTGTTTATGAGCAACTGACAAAAAAAAATTCTTTGTTAATTATATTCTCATTCGCCCGCCTCACATTTCTGTACACGCTATAATTTAATAAAAGGAAATAAACATGCATGAAGTGTGAAAACTAACAAAATATTCTACAGAAAAATGCTGAGATTTTTAGAAATTCTTAATTGCACAAGAATGCCTGCTTAACAACATCAAGAAGAAGAATAAAAAGATAATGTCTCTTAAATAATTAAATCTATACCTCCAAAAGAAAGAAAGCCATTTGTTGTAAATAAAAACATTTTCTATCAGTGGTATTTGGTCTATTTTATTTATTTATTTATTTATTCATTTATTTCTGAAATAAGTTTCAAGTTTTATTGTCATATACAGATAACAATGAGGCATCATTACCGTAATGAAATTCTTAGACCCGTGTTTCCCAACTTTACATAAACATATAAATATAATAATATAAGAAGAGGAGAATTAAAAAAAATAATAATAATAGTAACATTATTGCAAAGGTATCTGTATGTGCAAGTAAGCTAAAGATAATTTAGTATTTACATATAAGAGTGCAAGATGCAATGAAGTATTTTGAATATACTTATTCAAAATACTTAATAATTATTATTATAAATTATTATTAAAATAAATAATTATTCATATATATATATATATATATATATATATGTGTGTGTGTGTAGAGGATTCATCATGGCAAATAATTCATGGATTAGCGTGAAAAGCTTTAGAGTTTTTATTTTATTTTATTATTATTACTATTGTTTCACTTGTTTCACTTATGGTGCCATCTCCAGAATATCCCTTTACATCCTTTACCACTACAATAATTTAAATTTAATGTTAAATTATTCCTGTACACATTTATATTCCCAGCATTTATGACTTTATAATGGATCAATAAGGAACAGAAATGACAAGGAGAAATGAAAGCGAGCTGTAAAGCAGATGTGTCGTGTTGGTTAATGTCACTGAAACAGTGTGTCATGGCACCCTGGTATTGAGTTTCCCATGTGAACATCACCACTAATGATGTGCAGGTATGAGTTAGGACATGTGTGGGCCTGTGCGAATAAAAAAAAAAATAGAGCAGAAGCACAAAACATTCAGTGACCGCACATTTCTTTATGTTTACATAGCAAATCTAAACATAGAACTTTTAGTGAGGTTTATCACCAATTCATCATGGGTCGTTTATTAAGTCCACACTATTGGGCATTTAATCAGCTCCGCCTACCACATACGTCAGTTTTTTGCCCTCTGTATCCCATTAGATACAATAGTGGTGTGAATTTTGTTTTAAACACCTCAGTGTGACTGATACATTCATCAAACTAAATGACAGACAGTGGAAATATGGACAAGAAAATGTTTATTTTCAAAATTTACTCAAATTTTTAAACAAAACTCAAATCCACACAGTGCTACTCAGGACAGATTAATGGATGAAGCATAAAGAGGGGACCAATACTTTGTTAGTGACATAATGTCATATAAATTGACCTTATAAAATGAACTGCTCGGTATGGAGTGATTTTTAATTTTTTTTTGCTAACTGGACCATTAAAGAGAATCACAAACTCCCTCTTCTTGATGTGTTTTGCATGAAGAAAGACATCACCTGGTGGTGGAGGCCAGGGTCATAGTTCTGCCATGTGTGGGGTGTGGTTATGTATATCAGGAGTGTCGTTAAGCTGCAGAGTTTTCACTGGGATTGGAACACCTGAACCTCGTTAACTAAAATCTAATTTATGTTGTTTTGTCTGAGGGAAAAGTTTTTTTTTTTTTCAAGTTTAGTTTTTCCCTTTCCTTTGTGTTGCTGTTTATACACTCTACCATGTGATTAAGCTAACATTATGAATAAAAATAACATAAGTATGAAATCAGAGAATGTGAAATGTAACGTAAAGTACAGAGGTTAAACTTTCTAAAGGGGTTCGTCTCCCCGTATCCTCTGTGGGGGTCCTTGCTTTCTGTCTCTGTTACTCCTGTATGTAGCTGGACCTCATTACCTCTAATCTCTCTGTGTGTATTGAGAGTCAGAAGGTCTGTGTGCTCACTCATGGCTTTTTTGGTTTCCTATGACAACTATTTGCTTCAAAACAATCAGCACTTTTAACAACTTTGTGTCAGCAAAAGCTCAAATAAAAATATAGATTTTATGTATTTATTAAGACTTGACCCAGTCTTCAGCAGCAACGTGAAATCAATTTATTTACATTTCCTAAACAAAGTGATACATCAAGTCATGTATTGCATGAAAGAAACTAAAACTAAGACATAATTTACATTCGGTGTGTTGTACTCTGCCGCAGGCTGTACACCTCACTCATGCATTTGGTGTTGACTTGTGTCAGGGACGGTACAGTACACGTGATACATGTCATCCTGAAAGCATCAGAATGAAACAGCAACATGTCAAGCATGAGCAGTTAGACTTGGAGTGAGGTCACTGACTGTCAAAGCAAGGAAATGGTGTAAAGTTTAATCCTGACCACAAACTACCACTAAATCCTTACCCCTGTGTGCTGAGAATCTTCATCGTCTCCACTGGTGTCTGAAAAATCAAAGCGTCACACAGTGGTGTGATGTACTGATTATAAAATACTGAAGTTATGTATTCATTTATTTTTGAGCCAGACTTTACTGGACTTTTTTTGCTGTAGAAAACTCCAAATGTTAAAACTTAAAAGTTATGATTAAATCCTTGACATCTATCTGTCTGTCTGTGTATTTATATTGATATCTCACTTTTTCTCTATAGCGCTCATCCTGTACAGAGTTACACGAGGCCTGTTGACTATCACAGGGGACTTGGGGCACTAGGCGTGGTACACCCTGGACAGGGTGCCAGTCTATCACAGGTCACAAGCATGCGCACACACACATCATGCACTACAGGCCAATTTGGAAATTTCAATTCGTCTAACCTGCATGTTTTTGGAAAGAAGACCGGATCAAACCAAACATAAAGATTTGCAATGATACAAATCATAGCCTGATTGTTTATTTGTTCTGCTTTTCTGCGTATTGTAGACACCAGCGTAATAAATTTGAGCAATGTGTGTAAAACCTCAATGTAAAGTAGCTTCCTTTTTGAAAAAGCTTATGTTACCAAACAGTATCATTTTTCTCTTCACACATCCTAGCTTCTTGGAAAAGTCACAGTCAATCACGCCATTTTTCACTATTACATTATGTTGTGTGTGTGAGTTTGTGCTGTATAATTTACCGAAAGACGATAAAGGTACTGAGCTGCTCACAGAATAAGTCCCAGCAGCGTCTTTGGCGAACTAAACATCAGGCAGAATTAAAGCATTAACCTCAGTGGTAACTTAAAGTAATACTTCTAATAATTAAACATTTTATGACAGAAATTCTACTCACTGTGTTCATATAGATCATGGACATCATGGCTCCTGGAGAAAAGAAATATTTATACCTACAGTATGCGCAGTGGATGTGTGCTAACGGTAGACTCAGTGCTTTTCTCATTCTACTAGCTAAGAAAGGAACTGATAAACGTACCCTGATCATCATGGGGCAAATCCATTTTACATCTGTTGGAAAAAAGGTTCATAGAAACACACAGATATACACAACCATCAGGGGTTGATTTGTCAGGCAGAAATGTAGTCACACACACTACTTAGCGGAACATAACACATTTCTAACCTCGCAGCCGCTTGCTTCTCTGAAAAAAAGAAAAAGACAAAACAGTAAGTTCCATCAATTGTACAGTGCCTTGCAAAAGTATTCACACCCCTTGAACTTTTTCCGCATTTTGTCACGTTACAACCACAAACGTAAATGTATTTTATTGGGATTTTATTTGTAAAAAAAAAGTAGAAGGAAAATTATAAATTATAATTTTTTTTTTTTTTTTTTACAAATTAATATTTTTGAAAAGTGTAGAACCACCTTTCACTGCAATTTCAGCCGCAGGTCTTTTGGGGTGTGTCTCTACCAGCTTTGCACATTTTACAGAGTAAAATGTTTTGCCCATTGATCTTTGCAAAATAGCTCAAGCTGAGTCAGATTGGAAGGAGTGTGTGTGTGTGAACAGCAGTTTTTGAGTCCTGCCATTCTCTTGACTTGGCCATTCTAACAAATATGCTTTGATCTTAAGCATTCCATTGTAGCTCAGGTGGATGGCCGTGTCTTGGTAGGTTTGCACTTGAGCCGTACTGTTTCCATTTTCAAATGATGGATTGAATCGTTTTCCATGAGATGTTTAAAGCTTGAGATATATTTTTATAACCTGACCCTGCTTTAAACTTCTCCACTACTTCATCCCTGACCAGTCTGGTGTGTTCCTTGGGCTTCATGATGCTGTTTGTTCATTAATGTTCTCTAACAAACCGCTGAGGGCTTCACAGTACAGCTGTCTCTATACTAAGATTAAATTACACATCTTACTAATCAGGTGAATTCTAAAGGCAATCGGAGGTAAAGGGGGCTGAATACAAATGCACGCCACATTTTTATTTGTAAATGATTTATAATTTTCCGTCCATTTCACAATGATGTGTCACTTTGCGTTGGTCTGTTACATAAAATCCCAATAAAATAAATTTATGTTTGTGGTTGTAACATGAAAAAAATGTGGTAAAATTCAAGGGGTATGAATACTTTTGCAAGGGACTGTCTCTACACAATCAGTTAGACACACACATATTAGACTTATAGACTTACTGACAAATCTGCAGAGACAGACGCTCATCAGTACACCCAGTAAAACACACACACCGGTGACTGTCAGCAGTAAGACAGCCAAAGATCCTAAACAAAATCACATGTAAAATTATAAAATACAATTACAATTGTACAATTAACCAATTTAAATCTTTCACAATTAGCTGTGACCTTTTCATTGAGATTTGTGGCCGTGACTAAATGTAAATCAGTGGTGGTGTAAACTCACCTAATTAATTTTAGTAACTTATCAATGAACTAATATGATTAAAAATAATTAGTGCTACTGAGACTTTTACTGATGAAGTTTGAGTCCAAATGAATTTATCCTCAACTTAATAAAAAATAAATGATGAGGCCCAACCTGTTAAGAGACATTCGCATTGTCACACTCCTTTTTTTTTTTTTTTAATGATCACATGAACAATATTTTTGTAGCAGTAAAGTTGAACTTATTGAAGTCTAATGCTTTCTGTTAGCTGGGAAAATCTCTAGGTTGTTAGACATGATAATTATATATAAAATAAAGGACATTTTATTCCAACCCAGAACAACATGAAGTTTTTATACCAATATAAACCTTATAAAAATAAAAAATTCTGAAATATGCTGCTGCTGATGATTAAGCTATACGCTATACAGGTAGTTCACTACAGCTTACATATATGTATGTACAATTTTTTTTTATTATTATAAATAGATTTTAATTTGCTCATTTCACTTTCATCGCTCCAAAGTCTAATCTTTATGTTCCTCAGCAAACTGAAGCCTTTTATCTGATGAGTCTCACTAACAAGTGGTTTTCTTATGAACACACAGCTGTTTAGTCCTAATCCTGTGAGTTCTTATCACATTATGTGTGTCTATGGAAATTCTCTTACTTTCACTATTAAACATAGTTCTGATTTCTACAGTCCAATCTTTATCATGCAACATCACCAAAGTGTCTCCAGTCACCCTCATAATTGAACCTTTTGAAATGGTAACTGTTTTTGGCCAGGCAGTGTATAAAAACTATTACACAAACAGATTTGTGTTACTCATTATTTATAAATTGGAACTGGAAAAACTACAAACAGAAGTACAGAATATAGTCCATGATAAAAATGAATGATTGATTATATTATAATTTAAAAATACAAACAGTGGTAGCTGGAGAAATTAACTAACCTATAGGAGATTTATCTTTAGTTGTTGCTGTTGTTGTTGTTGTTGTTGTTTGCCATAATGTCGACAGCTCTAACAAAAGGTACAAATATCAAAATGAAAAGCAAATACATGTAAAGAACCTAAAAAAATAATAGTTTGTTGCACAACTATAGAAATTAGAATGAATATGAGAATAAAATCTGAAACTGATAAATGTACATTAAACATGAATTATAAAAGCTTTAATTTAGACCTAACTAACCTCTAATAGATTTCTCTTTAGTTGTGGTTGGCTTTAATGTTACAGTAGACACCTCTAACAAAAGAAAAAAGCATGTAACACATTTACACAAGCAGCAAAATGACTTTGCTGTATGTCTATAACATTTAAATAAATAAATTATCAAAAGTTTAAACCCAACCTGTAGTAGTTTTCTCTTTAGTTGTAAATGACATCATTGATGGAGAAAATGAATCTAACAAAACAAAGAGCAAAATCTGATATAAACTAAACTTTACAATTCACTGTACTGCAGAAACTAAACCTGAGGATGATTTTATTCTAATCCCAGTTGTGAGTGTGATACTGTGATCCTGTATATATGAATGAGTGACTTACTGTTAGGAGCGCTGGCTGAGCTGTGAGGATGATTTCGGGTGACTCTTTTAGCTACAGGAGAGAATTCTCAGATTAGAACTGATATGAATAAACAAGCAAAACACAGTAGTGGTGCTTATTTAAAAAAAAAATTAGTTTATACATGTAATGGAAAAATCACATTTTAATCATGTATTAATTCTGATCTTTGTAGTAAGTGTGCCACGTAGACTATAGAAGTTTTATAGGTACATATGTACTGAAATACTGAAAATGTGTGTAGTAACGAAGCTACGGTACTGTACTTTTGAAGTTTAAACGGCATGGAAGTGACCAATCTTCCTTCGCTAAAGATTTCAAATTGCAACTGCAGCCGTTTTGGAGAAATTATTTTATATGGGCCCCAAAATGGCCATTTTTCAACATTTTATTGTCTTTTTTTAATAATAAAATGATTAAGCTTCTAAAATCATATAACAGTAAAAATTGTTGTCTACATTAAAGCATTCCGTGCAAAAGTAAGGATATTTTCTTTAAAAAATGTTAGTGTCCGTAACCATGTAAAATTCATGTGGCAACATCTTAACAATTTTGCATTTTAGAATAATATACTTTTTCAGGTTTGTCTTTTCATGTGAAATCTAAATTTGCCAAGTTTCATCTGAATAACAATTAAGATCACTAGAAGAATTTAAAAAAAATGTTACAGACACTACACTGTGGTGAGGCAATTTTTATCACCAATATCATGTTTTGGCTGAATATAAATGAATTAATGTACATTATCTTAGTGCTGGTAATAAAACCATATATTTCACTCCAGCAAAATAAACTGAACTGTTTTAAGGCTGATGGTTGAAAATAGTTTATTGTTGGAATTTGTAATCTCTATAGTGAGAACTACTACACAGTAAACTTACAATCATTAATTGTCAGAGTTGAAAATCTGAAGAAGCTAGAAATAAATTTATGCATTTAATAATAACTGTAATTTATTACTAATTATTAAACAGATGAAGAAATAAACTGGGACACTAAGGGACATTGGTGACTTAAATCTAATTGAGACATACCAACATAAACTCTACACACAGTGAATTTTTTGGCATTACTAAACCAATTCAAATGACCAGAGCAAAATGAAGACCTCCAGTGTAATGTGCATTAAATCTGAG
>JAQMYJ010030674.1:0-10379 GCA_030014305.1 Clarias laeviceps | reverse complement strand
AAACCTGGGCCTTGTTTTCTGAGTAACAGTGAGTACATCATTGTAGATAGTGGCGACACCACCACCGCGACCAGTTATCCAGGCTTGGGACCGGCACTGCATCCAGTGGCTGGGGGGTTTGGACACTGGCTGGGAATCAAACCCGGGCCTTCCGCATGGCAGGCAAAACACCTACCACTGAACCACCAGTGCCCTTATATATTAGAGTAACAGACTTTTTAAAATAATGTCCGGTGCCTATATGAACAACTTAAAGTTTTGCATGAAAATGCCTCTCTCCGTATAATAGTAGCCATCTTAATCTTTTGGAGAAAAATAAAGCTTGTAAAGACATTGGTGATGACACACCGTGTGTTTTTGAACACTATAAATGATGTGCTGGTCACTGTACAGTAATCTCAAACATATACTCAAATTACATTTAAACATCATTGCTCATTAAAAATGCATAAATAATAAGTTTTGATTGATACACTGATAGTGTTTTGTAATTAGTACTGTCTGAGTTTCCAGTATATACAAAACAGTTTATTAAAACATTCCTTATATAATTTTTTTGGTAATGATTACAGAATAATTGCTATGATACTTCATTCTAGGACTATAACAAAGGCACATGTTTTAGCAGTAGGTGTCACTAGTGAACTGTGTGTGTGTTAAATAAGGCTTTATAATATACCTTCCCCATATCAATAGAAAAGAGTCCCAACACTTACCTTCTTTCCACACCCAGATAAAATCATAAGAAATAAAGACTGCACTTTTTGACTGCCATGGAAATGATCTTGTCTTGCATATGCCATCATTTTCAGTCTTGTCCTGATTCTCTGCAGATGAACACATACAGCAAAACATAGCTACTGTATATCTAGTGGAGATAGTGAAGCATCTATCAACCTCCTGAGACCTAAATGTCCTCATATGTGGACATGAAAATTTCTCCCAACAATATTATCTATATGTAGTTATCTTGTTTAGAAATACAATTCATACAATTATACTTGTCTATAAATGCACTGCACACAACAGCAGAGTCTGTTCTCAGGAAGATATGTATAACAGTATAGGACAGGCTTTCGACAGTGTAAAAAAAAGAGGGTTCTTGGACTGTAAAAACCAACATCACTGGAGCTGGTATTACTGCCATTATAAACCGTGAAGTGGAACTCCTTTATGTTATGTTATTGTTTATAAAATAAAATAAAAATGACTTGTATGGCATAAAAGATCATGAATAATTTGATGTTTAATTTTAAAACAAATGTTCTTCAATCCTAACACAACTATTTGAACAATACCTTATTTTAACAAACTTTATTTATTTCAACCATGTACAGTATAGGTATTTTTTTCTTTGTTACAGTTTCGCCTATAGAACACAGTAGGTCCAAGCTGAAATTATTTAATGTTAATGTTGAGATTTAGAATCAATACACACGCTCTATATAATTCAGTAGTGTTGAAAAAGGTTACACAAATGTTTTTTATGTTTTCTGGTCTCATTGCAGGAATCTTATGTTGACTTTTCCCAGAATGCAATGCACCTCACTGACACATGTTTTAAATTCTATTCACCTGTACTTTATGTTTATCTATGTAAAATCCATGTTTTCAGTTTGTTTATTGTCTCACATCTGTTATATTTATTCTGTTTACCCTTTGGTTGGTTACAGCAGTTTCTTCGTGCTAGTATTTTCCTATTTCCATGTTTACTTATATTGATTTACTAGCTATTTTCTGTTAACAAAGGATCCGCTGGCAAAATCCTGGTGCCAGACACCACAGCAGGCCCCAGAGGTCTTGAGGAGTCATGCACCGAGGGGCCAGAGCTGCTCCGATGGCACAAGTGGAAACCAAAACCTAGGTTGTTTTAATGTTATGGCTGACCAGTGTATATAAGTAAGTTTTGTATTGATTAAAATGTTCTTGCTTAAAGTTTTTAACTCTCACACCATGGAGAGACAAACATCTCTTTGGATTAAAGAGTTTAAAGTGATCACATATAATGGTAGTGCATGTTTATCAAACTTACACAACTTTCATGTTATATTTATGCAAGAAAGCAGACTAATAATTTTTCTTTTCTTTTTTGCGGGGTGGGGGTCTGTTAACAGCACTAGTAAATTTACTCTTTGCAATGAGTCATGTACAGTGACAAGAAAAGTATGTGAACCTTTTGGAATTTCATGGTTTTCTGCCTCAATTTGCCATAAAATGTGATCTGATCTTCATCTAAGTCAAGAGTATTGACAAATGTAATGTGTGTAAAATAACACAAAAAAATTCTGATCTTTCATGTCTTTATTGAGAACAAGCATAAAAATGTTACAGAAAAAGCTACAGTAATTGGAGTCAGGTGTTAGCATACCTGGAGTCTTGTTAAGAAAATCAGTTAGGAGATGTGAACTAGAGCTATTTTGACTAATAAAAACCATGCAAACGTTTTGAGTTTGCTTCACACAAGAATAATACGCTTATGTGAGCCATGTCTCGCCAAAAAGAGCAAGAACTGTTAATTTACATAAAGCTAGAAAGAGTTACAAAGTGACTTTAGAGATTCACCAGTGTAACATCTGCATTCATGAGTCTACAGTACGTAAAACATTGAACAAGTTGTGTGTCCATGGCACCACAAAGGACGCCGCTGCTTACTAAAAAGAACATTGCTGCACGCCTGAATTTTGTAAAACAGCACAATGACACTCCAGAGTGGTATGGGTAAAATGTTTTGTGCACTGATAAAACTAAGATTGAACTATTTGGAAAGAACAGACAGCACTACATCTGACGTAAAAAGGGCACCGCATATCATCATGAAAACATGGTTCCAACCGTATGGTGGAGGAAGCATCCTGATTTGGGTCTGCTTTGCTGCATCAGGGCGTGGCCGGCTCGCAGTCATAGAAGGGAAGATGAATTCACAAGCATATTAAAAGATTCTTCAGGATTATGTGAGAATGTCTGTACATCAGCTGAAACTCTGTAGAAGTTGGTGATGCAACAGAACAATGACCCAAAACACCGGAGCAAGTCCACAATAGACCGGTTTCAGAAAAAATTTATTTGCCTTTTGGAGTGGCCGAGTCAGAGCCCAGACCTCAAACCAATAGAGATGCTGTGGAATGACCTGAAGAGAGTCACACATGAGACGACCAAAGAATATGGCAGAGCTAAAGCAATTCTTCCAGGAAGAATGGGTTAAAATTCCTCTTGAATGATCCACAGCTTCAGAAAGCACCTGGTTGAGGTTACTGCTGCCATGGGGGCAGGGTCAACCAGTTATTAATTCCAAGGGTATAAAGATATGAAAGATCAGAATTTTGTGTCATTATTTTAGGCACATTATATTTCTCAATACCCTTAACTTAGATGAAGATCAGATCACATTCTAGGACAAATTAATGCGTAAAAATTCCAAAAGGTTTGCATACTTTTTCTTTCCACTGTACAGTACGATTCATAAGTCTTGTTCACACTCAGATGATTTTCTACCTGGATACTGTAGTGTCACAGAATTAACTGATCTGATTGGATGATTTTACACAAAGACAGTCACATCTTTCACTTTCCAAGTGTGCAGACGACTGTAGTGTATTATTGGTGGTTAACTCTTGCTCTCTCCTGTTGCTTTAAAGATGAAGCTACTTTTAATATTTTTTACACTATCATGGTTTAAGGACGCCGGCGCTCAGAGTGAGTTTTGTTAAATTCTTCTGTTGGTTATAAATCGGACAAAAAATTTATATAATATATTTATAATACATTTGGTGATATGTGACTGTAACTAAAATACAGATTCTGTATCATTGAATACTGTACATGTTAGGGAAGGCAGATATCACATAATCAACACTTACCTCAGGTTAGTTTGTGTGAAGCTTTATTGCAACTTAATCTTAACTCGCGTCAGATTGTCTAACTGAATAATCAAACACTTTGTAAGGATGGATTGCTTTTTGTTCAAAAAATAAAATAAGTGTCGACTCTGTTTTCAGTGTGTAAATATAAAACTCCCTCTCACAAAGTGATCGTTAAGCACCTACAATTGGCAGTTTAAAAATGCAACATGAGCATGTATTTTTAAAATGATGTTACTTTAGTGGTTATTAATTTTCATATCTATCAACTGTCATTTTATTCATATTAAGTATGTTTTAATTTGTATGTTATATCTTTTTTTAAATCACTACTATAGTTTGTATAGTTGTAATAATCTTTATTTAATGTAGCCTATTATTATCTTTATTATAACTGTTATATTTTAAGTAGGTATTCTTAAAATTTATACTTTTATATTTTTTATTTTAAATGTGATTTCATAACATTTATTTATTTAGTTGTTGTTATGGTTGTTTTATGATATGATGCTTAATGCTTAAATTATTACACTGACAGCTTGTTGTTGCTGAGTTTTACAAAACTAAAAAACAAACATGTATTTTCTGTTCTTCCCACAGTTCAGCATGTAGACATTGATATGACTGGATGCAGTGATTCAGATAAAGAGTATGTGGTGGAACATGATGATGAGGAAATTCTTCACACAGATTTTAAAAAACAAGGTCTGGTGATGAAGTTACCAGAATTTGCAGACCCTATAGAAGCGCCTGATGATTATGAGCACAGTGTCTCAGAGCAAGAGATCTGCAAACACAACCTTGATCTAGCAGTGGAAGTCTACAAAAGTCCTCCAGAAGCTCTGGGTGAGTAAGGAAAAGAGCATCGGTGTACTTCTCCAAACACACCTACATTTATTTATTAGCTCAAAACAGAATTTGTAGAACATATATTCATTATTTATTTATTAAGTAACTTACTTAATGTATCTACCTTTGTATTTTATTGCCAAAGTGAATTGCAACTGTCTTTTCTCCATTTATTATATGTTCTCTAATAGAACTTAAATGTAAAGTATAAAAAATATTAAATTCACAATTTGATTGTATTTTGTAGAATGTAATGAATCCTCTACTAAAACAGGTTTTTGCAGGTAGCATCGGCTAAGCTAATATATTCTTCTGTTGCTATTATTATTATTATTATTATTATTGTCCACAGACGTTCCCCAAAACTCCATCTATCCCAGAGATAATGTGCGACTTGGTTCAGAAAGCACACTCATCTGTCACTCAATGCGTTTCTTCCCTCCTCCTGTCCACATCACTTGGACCAGAAACGGTGTAGATGTGACTGATAAATCCTCACTCAGTCAGTACTATCCAAATGAAGACAACACCTACAACCAGTTCTCCCACCTGACCTTCACTCCACAGGAAGGAGACATTTACACCTGCACAGTGGAGCACAAGTCTATGCAGACGCCCGACACCAAGACATGGGGTGAGACAGCAAAATAAAAACAATACATCACATGTTCAACAACTAAACAAATAAGAAGTAATTTAATGTTACTAAATGCTATTAAATACACATTTAATTAAACGTACAAGTGACTGATCTCTGTGCCATGTGTGCATGTGTGTGTAGAGGTGCATGTTGAGCTCCCCAGTGTGGGTCCGGCTGTGTTCTGTGGAGTGGGTCTGGCTGTAGGACTGCTCGGAGTCGCTACTGGAACTTTCTTCCTCATCAAAGGAAACCAGTGTAACTGAAATAAAAGCTCCCATTACTGCTGTGAAGATTTACAATCTCAATAAATCCTGAAAACATTCTTAACTGTATCTAATAAATTGATGAAATGTATGTTAATGAAAAATAACCCTAAAAATATTAATACATCATGTATAATATCGGTGTAGTAAATTTTCTTTTAAACTCCATTAGCAGATATTACATGAATCATACTGGCCCTTCTTGTATACTGAATATAATTTTTATTCATTCCTCACTTGAGCCTTATTCTTTAAAGTTATTATGGAATCAGTGGAACAGACACTTCACTTTTAACTAATTTTAGATTCCAAAAACACTGGTTTTATTTATTTCCAGAATGCTTTATTAAAACATTTGAGGGTTTATCATGCTGAATAAATCAGTAAAGCCATTTAAAATCTCCAGTTTAAATGGTCTCTTATTCTTTTCTTTCTTGACATTTTTAACAGAAAAAAAATCTACCAAGAGCAGTTATACACTATTAACAAATGCTGATACTGGAGATCTCCTTATAATAAATTTCAGCCTACATTAACTCACCTCTGAATATAATATTTCCCATGATCAGGCCCTAGCCAGGACGTGCACACAAGCAGCACACAGCAGTCATGTGTTTGTGTACATTTTTTTTGTCTGAGATCACATGTGTGCTGTCAGTTACCAAACACCTTAAATAAGGAATCAACATGTGTTTTTGTTCTATAAGTTTATATGAGCATCACACATTCCTGACTTATCAGTAGCGTGGCTGTGTCATGGTTAAATCTCTCTGCATTACAAATGCCATACTGAGTGTATCGCTTAAATTTGCCAGCTGTATTGTTAAACCACTTAGTGCTTCCTGCTCATTCTAATGATTACATCTGTAATGGTTATTTAACACTTTTGTATCACGGTATTGCTGATATGTTTCTAAAGTTTTTGAAATTATTTTAGGAAGCTCTTTTTCTTCATCTTGTGGATAATTGATTCTTTCCACAGTTAAGCATGTAGATAAAGATGTGGATGCTCTGAATCATTAAGTAGCGTTGAACATGAAGAAGATGAAAAGTTTCACTCAGATAAAAAAAAAAAAGTTCTGGTGAAGGAGTTGAAACACAGAAAGGCATGTTATGTCTGTGGTGCTTTGGTTATTTCTGCATTTGAGCTGGAGGTTGAAGTGAAGTCGGTGAAGAAGTCGGACAGCTCACATCCTGCTGTGTTGATGTGCAGCGCTTACAGCTTTTACCTACCTTCACAAAGGGTTACCTCTGTGAAGATCAGAGTTTAATTTGGTAAGAGTGCACAGTGATATTTTGTGTTTTTAAATCATTAAATCAAATAGTGCTGTACAACCTTCTAATAGCTTCTATAATTAATTATGTAATAATTGAACTTGACTAAAGAATGACCTACAATATTTTCTTAATATTACATTAAAAGTTGTCAGTTTCATGATTTATGGGTAAATTTGAGGTGATACTGTATACATTTAAATTCAAAATCAAACTCAATTGTATTTGTATAGTGTTTTTAACAATGTCCCAAAGCAGCTTTACAGAAAAAAATCTTTATACCTACATAAGTATGCCTGTCATTTTTGGACATTTTATGGACATCAACATATTTTTTTTCCTTCCTTCTTTTTCATGTTAACATACTTATGATGTGTAAACAATATTTTCCTGTTTTCTACATTAAATAGTTTTATATACTTCCTAGATTTTAATGAGCCTATAACCACTTACATTGTATTAGATAATTACATATCTAATAACATCTAATAACAACATCTAATTTGTTGTCTTTCTTTTTTTTTAAAGTGCAGCAGTCAGAAAAGTCAGAACCTTGGGCAGTTTATCAGGTACATTGTAGTGTGATTAATACTAAAACTTGCAGTATGACATTCAAGTCAAAAAGTCATCAGGCAAATAAAAATATTGCAGCTTTATAAAGTATGCATTACAAATGAAAACCTTACATTAAAAATTAGAAAGTTTGTTTATAGTAATCAAACCCACAATATTTTTTAAATCTCACAGGCCTTCAGATTGATCACACATTAAGATGGTTAAAGCTTAAACTTAATTTGAAACACTCTTTTGTACAATATTTATTGGATTTTACTTTAATACATCTGTGACAGTCTAAATCTGAAATTGTGCAAGACCTGTGATAAATGCACTGTCTACATTATTTGTGAATGTGTACTTGCAATATCACACTGATTTATATTAGACACCTCTCTGTGAGTGTATCTTATGAAATACACTGTACAAATAAAGTGTCAGATGATTATAGAGTACACACAGACTGGATTGTAATAAAGAGTTTTGTCATTGAAATAAACTTTATAATAGTGATTCAAACAGTTTCATTTGTTATCCTCTACAAGAGTTGTTTTGCTCACATTCCTCACTGTTGTAACACCTGAGGTGCAAAATAGATCTAAAAATGAAAATTTGCAAAATATCTAAGTAAATAGTAGTACAAAAAGTTTAGTGTAAAAGCCATGCTGCTAACCTAAAATAATTTTGCAGTGATTAATGTAAAACTTAAAACTTGAAATATTTCTGCACATATATACAAGCATTATACAAAAAGCTATTATTATTAATTCTTCGTTTGTTTGAAAATTTATATCAGATTCTCAGGTGGTACCGCAGTATAGCAGGTATTGCTGCAGCATCACAGCTCCTGGTTCGAACCTGAGCTCACTTTACTGTCTGTAAGGAGTTTTTATGTTTTCCTAGGTTTTTCTCCAGGTCCTCTACTTTCCCTCTACTATCTGAAAACCTTCAGATTTTTAGATGCTAGATTGCCCATGTGTGTGAGTTTGTAAAAACACACTGAAATAATATCAATATTAGTATTTCTACAGCTTTTGTCTTACTGTTACTGTTTTAATAGCAATTTTAATTGGCATTGAAAATGTCACAGGATTCAAAAACATAACTATTACAATATATATCAAAGCTTAAAATTCCAAGATACAGTATATGAAACAAAGCATTTGTATACAGTGTATGGTACCACCATTCAGTAGCACATGATAGCATATTAACATTATAGCAATGGTGTATAAACAATGTAATATATACTGTAAATCACAGGTAAGTCAACACCAATACAGTGCCTTGCAAAAGTATTCATACCCCTTGAACCTTTTCACATTTTGTCACATTACAATTACAAAAGTACATGTATTTATTGGGATTTCATGTTAAAGACGAACACAAAGTATCACATTTGTGTATATCATAATTATGAAGTCAAAGAAAAATTATAAATGGTTTTCAATTTTTTTGTTTACAAATTAATATTTGAAAGGTGTGCCATGCATTTGTATTCAGCTCCCCGGAGACAAACTGCTTCTCTGATTAATGCTCTCCTCGTCAGTTTGGGTGGACGGCCATGTCTTGGTAGGTTTGCAGTTGTGCCATACTCTTTCCATTTTTGGATGAACGATTGAACAGCACTCCGTGAGATGTTCAAAGCTTGGAGTATTTTTTTTATAACCTAACCCTGCTTTAAACTTCTCCACAACTTTATCCCTGACCTGTCTGGTGTTCCTCAGGCTTCATGGTGCTGTTTGTTCACTAATGTTTTCTAACAAACCTCTGAGGGCCTCATTAAACAGCTGTATTTATACTGAGATTAAATTACACACAACTGGACTCCATTTACTAATTAGGTGACTTCTGAACGCAATTGATTCCACTGGATTTTAGTGAGGGGTATCAGAGTAAAGGGGGATGAATACAAATATTTGTAAAAATATATATATAATTTCTTCCACTCCACAATTGGAGTGGAAATGTGCCACATAATAGTCCTCACAGGCTGTATATACATCTCATATTATTTAAACTTTATTAGACAAAAGTATTTGGTGATGGGTAAAAGCCAGAAAAAATGTCATATGTACAGTACCATAAAAAGGATTTGCCCCTTCCTGATTTTTCTTAAAATGTTTTGCATATTTGTCACGCTTAAATAATTCAGATCATCGAATAAAGTTTAATGTTACACAAACAATAACCCAAGCAAAATGCAGTTTTTAAATTCTTTCATTTATTAAAGAGAAAAAAGTTGTCCAATGCTGCCTGGCCTTATGTAAAAAAGCAATTGTGGCCCTGCTAAATCATTAATGAACTGTGATTTTTGGAAAGCTGAGTTATATTTCACTTGCCACACCCAGACCTGATTACTGTAATCACTTGAATAGAACCTGTCTGACAAAGTGAAGCATGCTAAAACATCTAAAAATGCAACACAATGGAAAACAGATGAGAATCAAAGTAATTGACATGTATCATTCTGGAAAGGGTTACCAAGCTATTTTAAGGCTTTGGGACTCCAGTGAACCACGGTGAGAGGCATTATCCACAAATGGAGAAAACTTGGAACAGCGGTGAACCTTCACAGGAGTCACCGGTCTACCAAAATTACTTCATGAGCAAAATGATGACTCATCCAGGAGCTCATAAAAGCACCCAGAACAGCATCTAAAGACCTGCAGGCCTCACTTACCTCAGTTAAGGTCATGATTCAACAGTATGAAAGAGATTGGGGGCAAAAATGGCATCCATTGCCAAAAAAACATCTCATCCCCAAGACTTTTGTGCAAATATTCTGTGGATTGATAAGACAAAGGTTAACGTTTTGGAAGGTTTGCGTTTCATTATATCGGATCGCTCAACTTTCCAAAAAAAGAAGAAGAAGAATGTTCAATTATTTGTCACATGTACTTTACAGCACAGTGAAATGTCTTCTTCGCATATCCCAAT
>JAQMYJ010030673.1:0-10394 GCA_030014305.1 Clarias laeviceps | reverse complement strand
AGATATTCTTCTACATGGAGGGACGGACTCCTGTCTAACTCTGCCATCTTTCTGGTGAGTAATAAGACACTTTCTATCTTCGCTTTCTTTAAAAAAGTGCTTGCACACACGCACACACACAAAACGGATCCTGAAGACAAAAAGATCTGAGGATGTTTCCGGTTTACTTCTATTTATAACCCGTAGGTGCACCTCATCGGTTGACGTCACCTGACCGAGGTTATATAAGCCAAAATATTTGGCGTGTTTGACACGCACGTGCTTCACAACCAGTCACGAGTAAACGTTCCCATAGCGTTTTCACGCAGCATCGAGTATAGCTTTTGAAAGGGAACATAAACATAAACAAACCACTTCCTGATGATGTACTATAACATTTGCAAAGTTTCTGTAAGAAGCTGGTCTCTCATTGTCATGCCATGTGAGAAGCATCTCTCTTGGGGAAACCTGCCAAACATGTGATATATTGTGAACCAAGCGTCCACCCACTTAGATTGATATGCTCATGCTTTGTAGCAGAACTGTCTTTTGAAGACCATGTGGAACTCAAATGCTTTTTTTGTTGCCAATCAGCTCAGTGATTATCTTTCCTAGAAGAAAAAAAGCCTGTCTGATAGATCCAAAGTTTTATGTTGTTCCATTTTCTCATGTATGAGAGTTAATAGAGGACATGAGCTCACATATATACTTTATTAAACTACAAACTAAAACAAACAAACAAATAACAAAACAAAAAAAAAAAACAGAACAAAGCAAAAAACATAAAATTGCAGTCTGCTTTCAGTGCCAATATGCAATGACTGTTATGACTTGACATACACTAGCCTACAAAATTGAACCATGGTTAAATATTGCATTAAGATACTGCTTTAAGAACTCCAGAGAGAAAATGGAAGAAATCACAGCTTGATGCAGATCTTGTCTTTTACCGTACTCTTCTCTCTAAATTCTCATGTGATGTGATTTCTGCCAAAACTGCCTTCTACAGGGAAAAGCTGGAAGCCTCTGCACATGATTCTGGCTAACTCCACAATATCTTCTCCATACTACTCAACCCACCAGCTCCTCCTGTCCCATCATCCTTGACTGCTGATGACTTTGCCACATTCTATGATTTAAATTCAAAATTGTAGCAATCCTCCAGCCTTTTGCTCTGAACCCAACACCTACACCAGAACTTCAGGACCTTTCCTTCCCTTCCAGCCTATCATCTGTTGAGATTCAGCAAATCATCTTGTCATCCAATCCCACCACCTGTTCATTAGACCCAATCCCTTCCACAATGCTCCAGGCTATCTCATGAGACCTCCTTCCCTTTATCACAACCAACATCAACCATTCCATATCATCTGGTCATGTTCCTGCTGCTTTTAAGAAGGCAATGGTTATTTCCATCCTCAAGAAACCCTGCCTGGATCCAGCAGATGTCAGCAATTATCATACGGGATTGCTTCCCTCTTTTATCTCCAAAAACTCTTGTCGATTTCTTCTTTACAACATCAGAAGAATCCACCCTTTACTTTCTTCACAGGTTACTCAGCTGCTTGTTCAGTCTCTTGTTATTTCAAGACCAAACTACTGCAACTCACTCCTGGTAGGTCTGCCTCTGTCCACCATTTGCCCTCTGCAACTGATCTAGAATGAAGGTGCACATCTTATTTTCAAACTTTCCAAGTTCTCCTACAGCACCCAACATTTCTGCTCCCTGCACTCCACATCAAATTCAAAGCTCTGATGTTCGCTTACAAAGCTAAAAATGTCCCAGCACCCATTTACCTCTCAGCTCTAATCACACCACGCACCATTCCCTCCGATCCTCCAGCACTGCTCGTCTCATCCCACCTTCTCTCAGCAATCAAGGGAGACATTCATTCATTCAGACTCTTTTCTTTTCTTTAAACAATGACTCAAGACGTATCTGTTTCTTCGATATGTGGACTAATCACCCCCACCCCACCTCCCTTAAAAAAAAAAAAAAAAAAAAACTTCCCAACAGTGTTTGACTGATGGGACTAAGTTAGTAACCTAGTAACCCAATGTAAGTATCTTTACCCAATGTAAAGCACTTTTTGTAAGTCTGCCAAATGCCTAAATGTTAATGTAATGGTGGTGAAGATAATATGTTGAAAGACATTTGCATTTTGTTCTTTCTTTTTTTTTTTTGCATGTTGTAACATCCATGAGTTTACTTTAAGTATTGAAATAGAAAGTCACTTGGGTGGTTTCACACACTGAATGTAGTTACTGTAACTGAAAGCCTAGTTTGTTACAGCTACTGTTCATAGTGTAGCACAAAAAAACCACTGAGCTCTTCCTGAGGAAACACATGACCTGCCAAAAAAATAAAAAAATTTTTTAAATAATAAATAAATTAATTAATTAAATAAAACAAATAATAATAATAATAATAATAATAATAATATTACTCTTTTACATTACAGTTATACCATAACTTATTTGCATGTAAAAATCTTTATAAATATATATACCAAAATATAATTTGTCAAATGAGCAAGATCACCACAAACTGCAAATTCTTCAAGATATCAAAAAAATCTCTGACTGTTTCAAAGCCCTAAAACTGGAGTCTCCTTCCATACATTAAATAGAACACCTTCTTACATAAATCTTCACCATACAAACAGTTTTTTTTTATAATTATACTATATATATGTACAGTATAACATACACCATACAATTTTTATGTACTGTAAATGTGTGATATGTAGCTACACTGTTGTCAGAGCTTCTGTAAGTGAAAATTGTTTACATAGAGACTAATCAGAATACAACAGATTAGAGGAATATTATATTTTATTTCAAACAAATACAATCAAATGTGATATTGTAAGTTATACAAATGAATTATTTGTTATTTAGTCCCACATTTAAAAAGGCACATTATAACATATTCCTAAGAAAAACATCGAGAGAGAGAGAGAGAGAGAGAGGGTCTAATCAGGGCTTTGTTTGTTTTAGGAATTTTTTTATTTATGTAATTTTTTAAGCATAATAAAAAACTGAAGGCAGGTTGATGTTTTCCTCATGTTAATTTTTGATCAGGTGATCCTCTGCCTAAGGCTGCAGTAGAAAAAAAAAACAGATATATGTTCATGCTTACACTTTAATATGTGAATAATTTACAGTACAGTCCATAATCAACCAAGGTAAAAACTGATAGTGTTACGGTAGCATTAAGTTAAAAGAGGAAAAACTGACCATAGCTTCAGTGGAGTCTCTGGATTTCCAGATAAGTACAAATGTCCAGATGGACATGCAAACCTCAGTTATAGAAAGAAACAAGAGCACTCTATAGGTGCGACGTAAAAGCTGAAGAAAAAAAATATATATTTTACAATGAGTGGACTTAAGGCTGTTAAAAACAAGCAAACAAAAATGCATTAGTCTACTGTTCTGAGTGCTTTATTAAAGGAGAACTCCATGCTACTGTAGAATAAATAACAATCAATAAATATATATGTCATGTGGTGTTGTATTATCCACATGTGAGGTTTCAGACTGAGCCTCTTTCTGCTGCTATTAAGGGACTATTATTGGTATTGTAGTGTTAGTTGAGTTTAATATGAGAAATTAAAGCATCTGACTTTTTTTTTTATATGAAAGTATTTATGAGTGCTATATTTCATAATAAAATGTGTTGGACTGATGAAGTATATTTCTAAACTAGCAAGCAAACAATCAAACAAGCAAACAACGAAATGCATGAGAACAGAGATACTAACCATAAGTACAGCAAAAAGTTGGCATGTCATTTGATCAGAACATGGTAGTTCTCCAGACATGTTCACCAGATCAACAGAGAGTACAATGACAGCTACAAGTGCAGCAATGGCGCTGATCAGGTTCAAAATCAGTGAGGATTTTACCTAATGAGAAAGGAAACACCTGTGATGTTCTGTACCTTTAGAAAATCTCTTTTAATGCTTCTCAATTCCTTAAGTTTACGCTATGCCTGGTCAAAAAAAGTCGCCATTCAGATTTAAATAATCAATATTTGTCAAATCTATGTTTGGATAATTACTGCAGTAATTAATATGTTTAAGCTGCAACAATAAGTTTAAACCTAAGTGCATGAGTGAGCTTCTCATTCCTTAAACAACCGTGTTAGAGGATGTATCCTGTTGTCATGGAAAAGCTGTTACAGTATTTCCCAACTACTATGGATATAAAGCCGAAATATATTTTGGTATATATTTATATATATATAATATAAACTGAAATTGGGTTAAGGACTGTCCAACACATTATTGATATATAGTAGTGCTGAAATGTCAACTTTACAGAAAAAATGTGATCAGAAACATGACAGAAATTCACTTGAATACAGACCACCTTATGGGACATTGGTAGGGAAAAAGAATTTAAAAAGCAAAAAAAAAAAAAAAACTCATGGGTGGGAAAAAAATCAGTTCAAGAAAAAAAAGATGAGGGGGGGGGGGTAAGTGTGAGACCATGTGACTCATTGTTCCGAGTGAGTCTTCCAGCACCCCAAAATATGGAAAGGGCGAGTATGTCAGTGCATTTTACTCATTGTTGTGTTAAAGCAACATAATGTTTGTCTACATGACACTCAACGTGGAACTTCTACACAACAATGGACAAAATGCACTGGCATACAGTACTTGCCCTGTCCACATTTTGGAAGGCTCACATGTTGGTTTTTTTTATTTAAATTTTTTGTTTCCTCCTATGTACCATTTTTTTTCTCCAGATATTGTTTTTCATCCTTCAAGTTAGTTTTTTCCTCTACCAATATCCCTTTAGGGAAATTCCTCCATACTTTACCCACTTTACCCTCCTCCATGTTTACCCACCAAAAAGGAATGACGATGGTCCACGGTAGCAGCTGATGTAGCACCAGAGCAGAAAAACTGATCAAAGTTAAATAAAAATGATTAAAATTTGAGATTATCAAATGTTTCTTTATCACAGTTGTGTAAAATAATGTGATAATTAAGTAGGATAGAGAACATACGCTAACAGAACCCCAGAACATGACTGCGCTGAGGACAGATACACCACCTAAATCTTTGGTTACGATCCCGAACATGAATATCACAACTCCAATCATTACTTGGACAGGCTGTAAAAAGAAAAGAAAAATATTCAAAATATTGTTATTATACAGATAGTATTATATTTATAATCATGGATCCATCACAGCACTCATATCTCATATCTGGAATCTCAGAAATGTAAATTAAACAATTGGAAGTAAAAAATAAGTTACCCCAAGTGATTTCTGGTCAATTTTCATAGCAGGTAGCGGCATTTTTATTGAAAGTCACTGTGATCCTGTAAAACTGAGAAAGAGCATACTCGTATCGATCAGAAATGCAGTATATATATATATATATATATACAGTATATGGCTAAGATGTGTTCTTAGGCTTCTAATAAATTAATTTTGTGTTCAAACAATAAAGAACCACAATGCAAAATAAGAGAAAACTCCAACCTTTAATTAATGTACAATGATTCAGTGGAAAAAAAAATCCCACATTAAGAATTTTTTTTATTTTTATACATGAAATCATGTGTGCCACAGTTGTTTCACACCCCTGATATTAATACTTCATACAACCCCAAGACAATTTATAGATAAATTGTCTGATAAATCAGAAATGCTCAAAATGTTGGTCCTACAGTACAACAATGTAAACTAAATATTTTTTGTTTAATAAAATGTGATTAAAATATATTCAAACTACAAAGATAAAGCACATACTGTTTCATGATTGTACAGAATTGTGTTTTAAGTGTCCAAATACTATTGGGGCCACTATATACTGTACATAATGAGCTTTTGAGTGTCTAGCTGTTAGAGCATATTTGCTAGTGTTCAATATCGAAGTGTTGTTAATGTGTGTGTGTGTGCGTGTGTGTGTGTGTGTGTGTGTAAGGTTCATTTCTCTTTTGAAACTTTTCACTACCTCTTTCTGTCAGAGTGCGGTGACTTAATCTGTACAGTTTATAGTATAGGTAGTTTTTAGCACAGTCAAAATAAGAATAAAAAACATTACATCTGGCATGTTTTCTCTTTGATGCATAATGGATGCTTCGAGTCAAAAAATAAACACTGAAAAATAAAAATTGGTGGGAACAATAATGTTTAATTGAATGATTAAAGGATGCCCTTATTAGTTTATAGCCATTGTTCAGTTTTTATAGCTTTAATTAAAAAAGGTTTAAACTTTTCTTTGTTTTTATCTAGAATTTGTGTTCATCTTCCCGACCACAATGCTGTTGTTGTATGTTTGTTTGTTTATTAATGTATATTTAAAATCCTGCAAGCAACATCAAATTAGATTTTAGAGGTTGAATTAAATGGTAGTAAAGAAAAATTGTTCATGTGACCATCATAAAGTAATTTATTTAAGTTTATTAAATATATTAAATAATTTTCATTTTATAATTATTATTAAAAATACAAACAACTGGCACTTTACAAAAGTATATTATTGTTTTTAAAACATCATGTAAATAGTTGTGATTTGTCATTATCTATTAAGTGAAGTATTAAAGGTTTATTAAAGCGTTTTAAAGTAACTTTTATTGTAAAGTAACTTGTTTTCCACATCATCACTATACCTATAGTACGTATATGCATATAGGGAGGAAATGCTTGCGGTTTGTAAAGGTGAGAAAAGAGGCCCGTTTTACTGCACACCCGGAGTCTGAGGCGGTGCCCAGCAATTTTAACTTCACAATCTGCAAAATGTCTGGTTAAGCTTTCTCATGTCAGAGTTGTGAAGTTAAATGGGAAGTGGTTGAGTGTACAGTATATGGGCACTGCACTTCAGATGTGCCTCTTTTCTCAAACTTAAAAACCTCAGAACATTTCTTCACTATATACCGTACAAAGTATAAACACATTAATAAAAACATTTCAATTTGCAGTACACAATAATCTTAAATTCCTTATTTAATAATAACAAAAATCTTAAATTCCTTATTTAATAATATTAATAATAATAATAATAATAATAATAATAATAATGCATGTAGAATGTTGGATTCTAGATCACATCACTCCATTATTGATCATTTACATATAATGCCACAACAAATTGAGATGTTTATTTTTCACACTTTCTAGTTACTGTATAATGTATTCAGTGGAAATATATAATGAGTTTCTAGCCATTTTAACTTTACATTTTTTAAAGTGCAAGGGGCTTGATCAAAATAACAAATATGGTTAAATCTATATTTTGGAATATTTAATAAATATTTTTCTTACATTTCAAAAATAAAAAAATAATTGTTTATTTACAAAAAAAAAATAACTGTGTCACACCTGTGATTCTTAAAATTGTACGTGATAAAGTAGGGAACAAATTAAGAAAACCATATAAAAAGTATTTTACCTGATAGTTCAACTTTTTTTCCCAGGCCTTTGCACTGCTGCACTTTCACGGCTCTTCAATCACAGAAAGTCACTGATGGTTGTCTTCTGTCTCGACTGACTTGTGATCCAGTTTTTTTTTCTTTTTCATGTCAAGTTGCAACGGATGCCAACTCTTGTTACGCACATTGACTGTTATGCACATGACATTACTTCCTGATATAAAGCATGAATTACTGCAAGCTACAGGAGCCATAATTTAATAATGAATAAATTAATCCAAAATCATCTACAGTACATGGAGCATGTGTTATATACACTGAAAGTGTTTGATCAGAATTTTTGTATTTGTTCCTACAGCACCACAATGCATTTAAAATGACGCAGTAAAGATTTGACTTACTGTAAGTGTAGATTTAATTAACAAAAAATACTGCATTAAATGTTAAGAAACATTTTTTAGCAGATTTATTCCTTTTTTTTTTTTTTTTTTTTACATATTCACTTCATTGTCATGGGTTCAAAAGTAATTGGGCAGCTTACTAATGACCGGTTTAATATCCAGTTGTTATCTGGTTCTTACTTTAAGTCGGGTTTCATAACAGTCACACTACGGCTCGGACGTCACTCTAAGTGAATATCACATCTGGTAACCCGAGTGTGGTGCTGGCTACAAAATCACAACCCTCGCATGGACTGGCTGACCTGGTCCAACAAGTCAACAAGTCAACATCAAGTCAACAACTTTGTACTTTATTTAAAAAAATAACACACATTGGTGAGCTCAGCAGCACCACAAAAACTGGAAGATAACTTCAATAGAGAGTCACATAAATGTCTAAAATAACATAAAAAAGTACAATAACCACAATTCTCTGAGTTTCTCTCATATATTTACCAAAATAGAAAATAGAATTTTTCTTTTTCTTGCTAAAATATTATTATATTTACAAGGTAATGCATCCGTCGTTATGAACGATAAGTTGGCGGAAGTATCACGAAGCATATGTACTTTTACCTGATTAGTAAGCTTGTCCTCAACAGATACCAACCCCTCCTTTAGAAAAGATTGATAGCTGGCGTCAGGCTTGTCAAGACTCTCAACAATCAACACGATCAACAGTTTTTACAAAAGCCACACTTTTCATACTGGTAAACCAATAAATGTTACGGGCTTGATATTAAATCGGATGAAAACCACAACATTTCGGTGAGACAATTGTAACGGGTTGTGAAACAGACCAAGGATGACGAATTACATGGGAGTGCGTTTCAAAAAGTCTTTTGATGTATATGTATAATTACAGGAGAAAAATGAGTGTCAGCCAAAACAAAGAAATAAACAAAACAAACAATCCTTATAACTAATCCCTGCCTTACTAAAAGAAATATGAAAATATAAACCAAAATCTTCAGCACATACGGCGCCCTAACTAAACACCGTTAAGCTACAGAAACAAAAAGTACAAGGGAGGCGTTACATCAACCTAATCTAACGGTGAATTGACCTAATAGGAATTAAATCCTTGAGGAAATTAAAGCACCGAAATGCCTCTTGTAGTTGAAGTTGAACTTAGAATGTAATAGGCCAAACTAAACTTCAACACGTTCAGTGTAAACACACACACACACACACAAGTTGATACTATTCAATAGAAAAAACATAAATCTACAGATAGATCTGAATCACACAATGCAAAGTAATAACTCCTAATGCCAGAAAATGCAATAAGCCTCTGGAGACTACTAAAATTGAACGAGTTTTGTGGACGCATTGAAGCACCAAGGTACACACACACGAACACACACACACACACCTACCTACGAATCGTAAGACACTAGCAGTTCACTCAAATATGAAATATATGGCGATAGACCAAATTATCTCCACTACCGCCGTCGCTCATCAGGGACAGTCTTATCATTTTGATTTATACACATTCACATTTTATACAAACTTAAATAATTCTTTTGCGTGTGTAAAGCTGCTTTGTGACAATGTCAATTGTTAGACGCGCTATACAAATAAAATTTAATTGAAAAGTTTGTGTCCAAATACTTTTGAGGCCACTATAGACTGTGTATAATAAGCATTTGATGGTGTCCAGCTGTTAGAACATATATTCTAGTGTGTCACTGTCAAAGTGTTTGTCACGGTGTGTGTGTGTATGTGTAAAAGTCAATTGCTCTATTCAAACTTTCACATCCTCTTTGTGCATGCGACTTAGACAATATGTGGTTTAGTAAGATATAGTATAGAGAGGTTTAGTGCAGCCAAAATAAAAATAGCATATAAAAAAATTACAGCTGGCATCTTTTCTTTGTGATGCAGAACTGATGCGTAGAGTCCAAAAATGAGTTAACTAAATTGGCAGGAAAAATAATGTTTATTTCTCACACAAGACAAAGCAAAGCCCTCATTAGTTTATAGGCAGTGTTTGGATTTTATAGCTTTATGTTAGGTATTTTTAACCTTTCTTTATTTTATATAGCCTTCAATGGTCAGCTTTTAGCTTATTAACAATGGTGATGTTGTTTGTTTGTTTGTTTGTTTGTTTGTTGGTGTACAGCCTGCAACAACATTGCAACACAACCATAGGGTATAAAAACAAAACAATAAGGCATTGAATGAAATAATAGTAAGAACATTTAGTTCATGTGATCCTCATAAAAAAAATAATAAAAATTTAAGTAATTATTTTCAACTTTCAATTATTTTTAAAAGGACAAACAACTGGTGCATGCAAAGAATATTAAGTTTTTTTTTTTATATGTTGTTATTTTTTGGTAATTATTATCATCTTATAGTAACTATTAAAAATAACTTTTTAATAGTTAATAAAATTTTACTTTTAAAGTAACTTCCATGTCAGCTCTATACATATGTACATGTTTGCATATAGGGAGGAAATGTTCTGTGGTTTTTAAGTGTGAGAAAAGAGGCTCATGTGCAGTTCCCTTTCAAAGGCTACACTCGATGCTGCGTGAAAACGCTATGGGAACATCTTGTCATGTTGCCGGTTGT
>JAQMYJ010030672.1:0-10407 GCA_030014305.1 Clarias laeviceps | reverse complement strand
TTCTCTTCTATATTTCTATATTTTGTGATATTTTATTATGCCCTTATTTGTACAGTTTATTTTACTAGTTAAACTTACTTTTCTTTAGTATTTCTTTTTATTCATATTTATTCCTTACATATAAGTTTTTATTTTTTAAGGTCACTGGCGGTCGTATAAGCATTTTACTGCATATCGTACTGTGTACGTGACAAATAGAATTTGAGATGTGACTTGTCATTATTGTTAGTGTTTCAGCTGCTCCTATTGAGGGGTCGCCACAGTGGACCATCTGATCTGCACCACAACTTGGCTGAAACTTGCAACCATCCATTTTATCTGGGCTTAGGACTGGCACTGCTTCCAGTGGCTGGGATTTGGGCACTGGGTGGGCACATGGGCCTTCCACATGGTAGGCAAGAAACCTACCATTGAGCCACCAATGACCCTGGACATCGCTATAGGTTGCAGGGAAACATCAACTTTCAGGCATGGAAAATTTACTAGGATTCACTTAATACATACAGCAAAAAAACTTAAAAAAAAAATAAAAATAAGGAAGAATGGTGAAAATTCATTGTGCAGGTTAAGCGTGTAACACAAAACTGCCCTCTAGTGCCACAACATTACACCTTCATTTAGTAGTCACTAGACTACTAGGGTATGTACCCTTTGTATGTACCCTCTTTGTAAAGTTTGTAGGAATAGTTAAGGCTAAAGCTAACAAAAATGGATGATTAGCATCTGACACATAACTGCTCATAACTTCCCTTCTACTCAACATTTTGATTTAATTTAGGTTAAACTTTACTTTTTTTTCCCACTACTGAATGATATACATTGACAGATATACTGTAGGAACCAGCACAACTGTTAAGCAGGTTTTGCAGTGGACTAAACTCAGAAGAGTCGCACAGAGAACAGTGTTACCTGGGATTTTTAATGGATGCAACCTGCTGAATACCAGTGGAGATTGTGTTGGTGAAGAGGATTTTTTTTTACTCTTCAAGATAAAAAACAAGCAGCAAAGGTAAATGTATAAGAATATTCATGTACATGTACTGAGATTAGTCACAATTGTCAGAACTGACGGTCACTCACGGCTGTGTTCCTCCTCCGCAACACGCCCCTCTTCTAGATTCTTCCAACTGAGTTTTCTTGGCTGAACTTTAAAATGTCATCATGATTTAATTCTGATATGTCGAATATCTACCGTTTTATCAATAATAAAGTCTATAAGAGAGTTATAGTACTCCACCTTGTCTAAGTATCTTAATAACGACATACACAAACCGTTACTGTGACCGTTTATGAGCTGTCGTTTCGGTCAGTGCGTGCAGCTCTAAACGCACGAGAACCGTACCGCGCATGCGCGCGCTCTATAGAAGGATTAGATGCGATCTTGCAGCCTTATTGGTTGGTGAAGACAAATCGTACAGTTGTGCATATTTAAGCACGTCTCAGTTTTACAGTGGAAGAGTATTAGAGGAAGACCGTTATAGTTTTCCTTGCACACACGCTATTTGCTAACAAACTGGTTTCTGTTTGCTTGTGCCTGAAAATAAGATGACCCTGGCATTCTTTAATAAACCCAGGACTCAGAATCACAAACTACAATTAAGACACACATCACTTCACTTTAATGAATTTAGGCATTTAGTAGTCTCCTATATTTCTTGAACCAAACAATAAACATATTATTTCTATTATGATTATTATGATTATTAATTATACAGGTAATTACCTTGATATAAGACTATTTTAGCAATGAACTGTTCAATAACTACAACGTTAATGAATCATATTTTAATACAACTGCATTCCAACTGTATTTTACAAAACTGCAGTAAAAGTGCATTTCCCCCCCAGAAGGGCAGTCAGAGAACACTTTCCTCTAAGCGAGGCATCATTAGGACACGCCCCCTGTGAGCAGGAGAAGCGATTAGAGACGTCGAGGGTCAGACAGAGAATAAAAGATACTTTAGAACTGAGCAGCTTCTGCTTTTCCCGGATTAAATACTGTGTAAAGTGACTCGGAGGTGACTTTTCGCTGCCTGGAGGCTGAAAGAAGTTACAGGTTCAAGTTGTTCAGTGTAGTTTAGCGGAAACATGTCAGAGAGTCGTTTTGTCTTTCGGAAGTCTAAAGCTCGGTTTAAAATAAAGTTAAAAGTCTAAAGCTCGGTTTAAAATAAAGTTAAAAGTCTAAAGCTCAGTTTAATATAAAGTTAAAAGTCTAAAGCTCAGTTTAAAATAAAGTTAAAAGTCTAAATCTCGGTTTAAAATAAAGTTAAAAGTCTAAATCTCGGTTTAAAATAAAGTTAAAAGTCTAAAGCTCGGTTAAGCCCCATGTTGTGTTTGTTTGCCGCTAGTCGAGTGTAGAGAGAGCCAGAGTCTGGATCTGTACGTCTCCATCACTCACAGCTCTGCACGTCAGTCTGGAATCTCTGTGAGTTTGGAAGCTCCGCCTTCTTTCTGCTTAACTACATCAACACGGTGAGAGAGATTTTATTATATATTATTATGTGTCACACCTGGGCCACCTCAGCCCTGGGGAATAAGATCTGGCTCACCGGATTACTGAGCCGTCGCTTTGTCTCCCCCTAGTGTGTCTACGTGTGTAATTGTTTTCCTTTAATTCTTCTAGCACCAAATCAAGTTCACCTGTATCTACCTTGTGTGTCTCCCTATTTATTCCAGACAAACCTGTAGCACCCTGTTTGTTCACTGTTGTTCACCATCGTGTCCTGTATGTTAACATCTATGTGTTTGTGTATACTCTCCTCCAGGACTGAACGGTGTTTGCAGGGAAGGGCGCGTCATGTTGGTTGAAAACCTTCGTCAAGGTCAAGGCTGAGTGAGGCTCAGCCCTCTGTGTTCAACTCTAGATTGAGTTTGTTATTTTTTTGTGTTTCTTTTCTGTTCTCAACCAACCCACCTGCAGACCAAGCCTGGGAAGACAGCAGTATCTTTTGTTTCTGTTTTGTGTGGACATTAAATATAAAATTGGCTAATAAACCCACTGTTATTTCACCCTGCACCTTGCGTTCGCCTCCTAGTCTTACAGACATGACATATATGCCCAAACAGCTTGCCATAGTGCTGACCTTGGACTACTTGTGTGTATGTTTGTGTATGTGTGTATACAGCATGTGTGTGTGTATATACAGTATAAATATATGTACATGTGTGTGTGTGTGTGTGAGTCTACATAAACGTAGTACCAGTGAAAAGTTTGGGCACACCTAATTCAATGATCTTTTATGATTTCTATTTATTTTTCCATTTTAAAACAATGCTAAAGGGATCCAAAATATCCTTATGCTCTGTAAAGCCTTTATAACGGCGCTGGTTATTGGTGATTTCTGAGGCTGGTGACTCTAAATGAACTTCTGTGCAGCAGAGGTAAGTTTTGGTCTTGCTTTCCTGGGAAGGTCTTCATGAGCACCAGTTTCATTTAGCAAATGCACTTGACAATACTTTTCTTGCAAGAACACTTCCAGGATAGCTAACCTTAGTGACTGTTGTTAATTTAATTATCTAATGATGCCACGTGTTGATTACATTGCATTGTTCTAGAATGTAAAAAATAAATCACTAAAGGAAAAAACATTGAATTAGAGAAGGTGTGCAGGCACACTGATGTGTCACAAACAAGCGGAATGTGAGATGGAAAATGACAGGGCAGGAGTCGGCTACAAACCAGAGTGGAAATAATATATCACAATCATGTGACCTAATATTAGTATATGAGGGCATTATGCTTGTTTTTATCACCTGCAAAATGTACAAGTACTAGTACTATGATATACTAGCCTACATTATAAAAACATACACTTTAAAAAAGACCTTTTTTCACAGTCTTTCTTATATTATTCCATACTATGAGCACTTTGTTGTGGGCATTCTTAAGGAATTTAAGGAGATCGAGCTTGAACAAGATGATTTTTTTTCTCCTGTGGAGGGAGGGGAGGGCGGGACTGCAGACCCATTACAACTCTGGGGATCTCTACAGTGGAGGTCTGTGGAGGTCCACATGGGGGTGTGTGAGAGGGTATTACGGGGGTTGTATAGACAATGTGAAGCAGTGAATTTGGGGAAAAGGAAACCATAAATGTAAAATCCAAAATCACAACAATTTTATATTTGTGTCAGGCAACACTAGCTTCTCTTGTCCCTGGGAAAACATAACTGATAAAACTACACTCAGGGTGTCTGTCTGAAGTCTCACTGCATTAGTGACTGGATGTGTTGCTGCTGTACTGAAAGCCTGTTTCCAAACCACAAGTGAGAAACTGACACACTGTGACAAAACTTAAACAGGAAGGCCTTAAAGGGGCCCCTATACAGTCATGTGACTACCAGACTAACACTGAAAAGTTTACTGGACATTTTATTAGTATGTGGATGATGATTTTAAAATGATTTCACTGATGCCTGCTGCATCATCAGATGTTACATCTGTTCATTAAAAAGAAGAAAAAACAGACAGTGGTTATTTAACATTATTGTATTCACAGAAGTAATAAACATTTGTGCAGTGGCGGCTGGTGCAAAAATATTTGGGGGGTGAGAGGGGTAAACAAAATGAAAATTAAACTTTTAATAATCGCCTGTAAATAGCCATAAGAAGTGCTGGAAAAGCACCGAGTGTAAGCTCAGCCGTGATCACTTGACTGCTGCTTAATTAGAAGATCAGGTCGATCTGGTCCAAGCTCTTTAACTTTTTTTTTCTTCGTCCGATCGCCTTGTGAAGGGGTATTTTAGCAAAGAAATTACAGAATTTTTTCTCATATTTATCAGGCTTCCACATCAATCACTATTCAATACATTAACTAACAATATGCTGACCGTTAATAAGACTCGTTGAGAATGGTCCAATCACATGACCCAAATATTTAAAAACAATATTGATTCACTAAGAACAAAAGTGAAAGGGTTCGTGCTACGACCCAATAATGATTTAAAAAAAAAATCCAATTAGAGCTTAGCCTCAAATCACATGCTTTTAAAAAATTTACGCGCCTACATAGACACTCATTTATCAGGCTCCCCGCGTACACGAACACAAATAAAACATAATACAGTTTAGATTTTTTTTTTTTATTATAAATAAATTATATTAAGAAATACAGCAGAATATTGTGACTAAATCACTTTATTTCATTATTAATGTAGCCAGGTGGGAATAGTACATGCAATTTTTATGTATTTTTTTATGCCATTTGGGGGGGCACACTTGGGGATACGGAGCGATAGCGGTGAATAAGAGAAAACACAGGAAGTCAGACCGTTGCAGAAATTGAAGCACGTTATGTTTCGGGTGCATCTGATAGTTTTATCAGGTAAATATGCTGTAAAGTGTGCCTGTTGACCAGGCAATGGCTAAAATAACGGCTCTGAGTAGTAGCACTAATATGTCTTATGTGTACTTGCCCAGAGAACACCTAGTCCAGCCTTTCAGTGATGATGCTGCAGTCGATGGTCGTTCCGTTTGAGTTTCTTGATGACGTACACAGGGCTATCAGGTCTAGGGGCTTGGGTGACAATGACCAGGTTGACTTCATTCTCTCTCTCCCCAGGGGTTCAGCACTAGAAGAGGTTAGGTTGTGTATGGATAAGGAGCTAAGTGATCCTGATGAAATTTTCAGTTTTCTCAGAGAAGCGTATGGTGAAAAGCGCAGTGTAGCACAGCTTTTACAGACCTTCTATAGCTGTCACCAACTAGAAGGCGAAGACTTCTTTGAATACTCGCACGCACTATCCCAGATCCTTCGTTCAGCTCTTAAACAAAAGCCAGATGCAGTGTCTGATGCAAAGGTAGCAGTCTTAGGAGACCAGTTTTTGGAGGGAGTCAAGGATTCTGCACTTAGAAGGGAGCTTCGGAAAATGGTCAGGGATAAGCCAGAGTCCACACTTCTAGAGGTGCGTCAGGAAGCTATCGCATGGTCTCTTGAGGAGAGACCCAGTAACACCAGAGTTGCCAAGAGCAGGAGTGTAGTGTGTGACAGTGTAGTGGAGAAAGGTACACCCAAGAAAAAGCATCTACACTGGATGAAATCCTTAAAGTTGTCACTGAGCAAGGCAAGGCTATTGGGGAGTTAGTCAATGTGGTGAGGCAGAGTGTTGCTCCTAGGGACAAGCCTGACAAAGGTGGGAGGCTTGGACGAAGGTTTGAGTTCACAGAGGAAGGAAAGCCTGTCTGTTTCAAATGTAAGGGAGTAGGACACATTGCCCGGGAGTGCAAGCGTCCCAAGCCACAGAGTAGACCCACAGCCAGCGATGCACCTTTCAGGGAAACTAGCTCCCTCGATTGCTGAGAGCCGGGCAATCCGAGGGGGACTTAAAGGCTCAAAGACCCTTACTCGTGAGAGTTTTTTTGAACGAGCAGTTGGTAGATGTCCAGAAGTGGAGGTTGAGGTGGGTGGAGCAAAGGCTAAAGCCCTGTTGGTTACGGGAAGCCAGTAAGCTAACTGCCGCTAACTCCTTCCCAATCCCTTATATAGGTTACATTGAGTTGGGTGTGCGAGCTATGGGGTTAACTGTACCAGAGTGTGGGTTTTTGGTAGTCCGGGATTCAGCCCCAGGGGACTTAGTTTCAGAAGATTCTAGGGCAGAAAGGACAGGTGCAGAGCAGCAGAAAATGAAAGAATCATCTAAGCCTGAAAAATCACCCCCAGTACTTATAGGAATGAATGTGATTAAGCAATGTAGAGAGTTGGCTATTGCCAGTTTCGACTCTGTCTTTGGTGGTGAGCTAAACTCAGGTTGGAGAGAAGTGTTTCAGGGAGTACAAACATGGGACCTAGTGGGAAAGACATCGGCAGCCAGGATAGCTGGTAAAAACACTGTACATGTACCAGCAGCTTCAGTTGCTACGGTGTATGCAAAGGGGCTCAGGAGGGGTCTGAATGACCAGAGTTTGATGCTATTAGAGCTTAATAATGCACTGTTACCCAGTGGTGGTCCCCACTCTGGTAGAGCCTAACAAACCGGTGTACCCAGTCCAAGTAGTGAATCTCTCACAGGAAGATTTGTGGTTACCGTCCAGACTTGGTGTTCTCAGTGTGGTTGAGTTTGCTGAGGAAGCAGTGGAGGTACACTTCAATCGCATATCTGCTGACCATGAGGAAGTGTCTATAGGCACAAAGGAAGATGAATGCAGACAGTGAACTGCAATCATTAATAGGTCAGCTGAATATGGGTGGTTCACCAGATCAACAAGCTAAGTTAGCAGCCCTGTTAGCCCAGTATGCCGATGTTTTCACATTCAAAGATGAGGACTTGGGTTACATCGACAAGGTCAAGCATGAGATAAATCTAGTGGATGATGTCCCAGTCACTCAGCCTTACAAACCTTCCAAAGGCTCATGCAGGCCACCATGAGTGACTTGGTCTTCCAGGTAATGCTTGTGTACTTGGATGATATATTAGTCTATTCACCAACCTTTGAGGACCACCTAGTGCGACTACAGACAGTGTTGCAGAGACTCAAAGAAACAGGTTTGAAGGTCAAGGTAGAGAAATGCAATTTTCTTCAGCCCAGTGTATGTTTTCTTGGTCACCAGATCTCAGCTGACGGCATTGGCACAGACCCCGACAAGGTAGCAGCAGTGAAGCAGTGGCTAGTACCTGCTGCAGTCAAAGACTTAAGATCATTCCTGAGATTTTGCAGCTACTACCGGAGGTTTATGCACGGGTTTTCCCAACTGGCTGGTCCATTGCATGATGTGGCCAACGCATGCTTTAAAGAAAACAGCCCTGGTAGGTCCAAGAGCCTATTTGAATGCCTTTGGACACCAACATGTGAAGAGTCATTCAATCAACTGAAGGAGAGACTCCAGTGCTCCGCTACTTGGTTATGTAGACTTCTCCCTTCCATTTGTTGTTGAGACTGATGCCAGCGGTTTGGGGCTAGGTGCGGTTCTCTACCAGTACCAGGGAGGCAAAAAACGTGTTATAGCTTATGCGAGTAGGAGGTTGAGAAATGCTGAGAAAAATGACAGGAATTACAGCAGCATGAAACTGGAGCTCCTCGCACTCAAGTGGGCTGTATTAGAGAAATTTCGGGGTTACTTGTTAGGGTATAAGTTTACTGTAATAACGGACAATAACCCTTTGTGTCACCTCAATTCAGCAAAACTCGGGGCAATTGAACAACGCTGGGTTGCTCAGTTAGCTCCTTTTGACTTTGAAGTACAGTATCGGCCTGGCCGATGTAACACTACAGCTGACACCCTCTCTAGGCAGCCATTATCAGGGGAGCAGCTACAGGCTAGAGATGATGAGGAGTTTGAGTGTATATCCATTTGTAATGTGGTCAGAAAGGGAACAGCTCTGAAGCCAGATCTGGTCAGTGCAGGTGTGAAGTGTTGTCAAGTTAGGCAGGTTCGTGCTGGTGTAGTTAAGCAGGGTACTGAGGTCACTGACTCCCAAGGTAATACACCAACTCTGCCGGTTTACACAAAAGATGAGTTAAAGCAGTTTCAGAGCAATGGCCTAAGTCCTTTAGACATTTCTGGGACTGGCAGAGAAAGCCCACCTATCATCAGAGAAAGAGTCTGTCCAAACGGTCATCTCTTTGCTCAAACAGTGGCCCAGGATAAGGGAGGTGGATGGATTACTACATCGCGTCATCGATGATGTGCATGTGGGTGAATGTCAACAGCTCGTTTTGCCAGCGTGTCTAAAGAAAGCTGTACTTGAGTGTGTACATGATCACATGGGGCATCAGGGAATAGAGCGCACACAGAACCTGTTGAAGCAGAGGTGTTACTGGTTTGGGATGTATGAAGATGTGGAACAGTGGGTTAAGCAGTGTCAGAGATGCATCCTTACCAAGATGCCTCAGCCAAAGATTTTAGTGTGTTGGAACGTGCCTCTGATGGACGAGAGAATGTTTTGGTGGTAACAGATGTTTTTACCAAGTTCACACAGGCATTTCCTACATGTGATCAGAAAGCAGATACTACGTCCAAGGTCCTCCTCCGGGAGTGGTTTATGAAGTATGGTGTGCCTGAGAGGTTACATTCAGATCAGGGCATTCATTAGCTGTGCAAGTTGTATGGGGTGAAGAAAACTCGCACCACACCTTACCATCCACAGGGCAATGCACAGTGTGAGCGTTTTAATAGGACGCTTCACGACCTTTTGCGCACTCTGTCACCGGAAAAGAAACACCGTTGGCCTGAACATTTGCCAGAAATTGTCTATGCCTATAATGTAACTCCTCATGCCACGACAGGGCACTCACCTTAGTACCTCATGTTTGGGGTACACCTGCACCTTCCAGTAGATACTTTGCTAGGTCAGAAACAAGTGCTGGATAAGAAGCAGGACTGGCTAGCAGTTCATCAGGAGCGTTTAAAAGAAGCCATAGAGCGAAGCAGTATGCTGAGCAAAGGCTGAAGAGAGAATCCAGCAGGAGCAGGGCAAGGTATATTCTCTCCGTGTAGAAGTAGGTCAGCTAGTTTACCTACTTCACTGGCCACAGGGTAGAAACAAAATTGAAGATGCTTGGGGCCCTACCATATACAGGGTTGTTGAGGTTCAGGGCAGTACGCATACAGTAGAGCCAGTAGAGGGTGGTCCAACAAAGAGAATCCACTGAGCCAACCTTAGACCTTGTGCTGGGCCTGTTCTAACACCCAGGAAATCAAGAAGTAATGTTTCCAGTGCTATGACCACCCCTCCTACTGAGGTTGCGGTAGAACTCCCGGATCTAGACTCGGAGTATGTGATGTTGGAAGAAGCAGCATTTGTCTGGACCAGTTAGAGGGGAGAGAGAGAGATGAAGTCCCTGATGAGAACAGTGAGGTCTCAGAATTTGTGGACCTTAGGGTGCCTGAAGCCATTGCACCTTCTTTTACTGAAATGGTTTCTCAACCAGAGTTACATGCCCCAGTGAAACACAGCAGATCTGGTAGGGAAAATAAGGTTACCGCACCCACTCCAGCACCACGCCGGAGTCAGAGAGTAAATGCAGGAGTGCATTCTAACCCACATCACATCCCTAAGTCAGCATGTAATCCCATAACATTAAGTCCTGAAGTACTGTCACAGCTGTTGACAAGTATGGATGCTGCATTCTTTAGGGAAGATTTATTTTAGAGTTAAGTTTAGAAATTTAGAGTTAAGTCACCGAGGACGATGACTTCTTAGCAGGGGAGAATGTAGCCAGGTGGGAATAGTACATACAATTTTTATGTACGCCACTAGATGGCACTGCCATTTGGGGGGGCACACTTGGGGATACGGAGTGATACCGGTGAATAAGAGAAAACAGAGGAAGTCAGACCGTCGGCTGCAGAAATTGAAGCACGTTATGCTTCGGTGCATCTGATAGTTTTATCAGGTAAATATGCTGTAAAGTGTGCCTGTTGCATCAAAATATTTTGTTAACAATGTTAAAGAGTGTGTTATACAGAAATA
>JAQMYJ010030670.1:0-10451 GCA_030014305.1 Clarias laeviceps | reverse complement strand
GGAAGAGAAAGAGCGGGAGAGAGAGCAGAAGAGGAGAGATAACAGTTAGGTCTGGTCACAGTCACATATTGTATAATTGAACGTAAATTTACTGTAGAGTGCAAGCAGAGAAGACAGCATCTAAACATACCAGTTCACCTAATACTCTACGTCCATGAGTCCCCAAGATCTGCTCCCTGTAAGAGTCCCTGTAGAAAAACAACCAAAGCTATATACAAAATAACAAAAAAAACACTGTAAAAAAAAACAAGCCTCTGACAGGAAGGTGTTGGATGAAGAAGGTGGATTTCATGTTGTACTAGGTTGGTCCGCCCAGGCCTCTGACTAAACAACAAAGGGTACTGATCCAGGAGCTAGTGCAGCTCAGCTTGCTTGGGCTCTTCCAGATGAAACAGATCAACACCTGCTGACTGTGCTGGTTCTCTCACCTTCGGCTCTGGTTGGTTTTTGATTGTGTTAAGCTGCTTTGGGACAATGTCAATTGTTAAAAGCGCTATACAAATAAAATTGAATTGATTTGAATTGAATTGGTCGTCCTCCTGATCTTCTTCTACTTTTCAAATCAGCAGAGACGTTTCAGGTTTGCTGGGTGGCTCTTTCCACTCCTTCAGCAGATTAATGTGGTAGGTCTGTGTTGCCTTGCCTTTGTCAGGGTGATGAATTTCATATGTCACCGGTCCCATCTTGCAAACAACAGGGTCCTTGCCACTTCACCAACAGTTTGTTCGTTGAGGTAGAGAGGTACCTTCTATCAGTATTACTATCTATCAGTATTACTGTCAGTAACAGTACCTTTTGTCCAGGTTGCAGCTCTCGGGTTCTGGCGTGCTGGTCATACCATTTCTTTTGGGCTTGTTGAGCCTGTCGGAGGTTCTCTTGGGCCCTGTAGTGCTCCAGGCGGTCCCTCATCTCAAGGACGTATTGGACAATGACCTTCTCAGACTTCGCCATCATATCAGACAAAGCGGCCTCCCAGCTCTTTTTCATGAGATCCAGTGACCCTTGAACCAGCCATCCATACAGGAACTCGAATGGAGAAAAGCCTGTTGATGCTTGTGGTACCTCCCTTTAGGCAAACAACATGAATGGTAGCCACTTGTCCCAGTCCCTTTCAGTGTCAGAGACGAACTTGCGAAGCATGTTCTTGAGCGTTTGGTTAAAATGTTCCACCAGTCCGTCACTCTGAGGGTGGTATGGGCTGTACCCATTAACCTACATATCTTTGGATCTTAAGGAACAGACGGACCAGAGAATGCAGAATCTGAGCTGCATTTTAGCAGGAAAATTACAGACACATTGTGGAGACGTCTAAGATTAGTATAACTTGTTTAAGAGGAGTATAACTGGGTTAAGTACTTTGTCACATGACTAGGGCTCATTATAATATTTGAGGAAGTAACAAATCTGAAAAGAAAACAACGCAAGTGAACAGTAACAGATTCTGCACAGAAGAGCTATAGAGTTCACACAGAACAGCAGTTTGATTTTCATGTGCTTCACATGAATTAATCTTTGGACATATTTTATTACAAATCTGACATGTTTAGAGTAATAACTACCTCACTGGAAACTTTGCACTAGAACATTATTTTGCAAATCTTCATCCAATTGCACATAAACTATTTGTGATATATGTACATACATTTCAAGTTATTATATTGTCTTTTCGTTATAATATGTGATTTAATTCTATATGAATAATCATAACTATCTCAGTGCAAATTTGCATTACAATACTGTAATATTGCACACCTTGAGTCGATTAAACATGAATCATTTGCAATATAGGAACATTCAAATTTTTTAATCTGTGTTTTTAAACTCTATATCGATGAAACTTGGTTGCACACTGCATCTCATTGTACTGCATTGTACAGTGACAATAAAGAAAGGTAATTAGGCCATACAGGCAATTCCCTAGGTGCAAAATGTTACAATGTCGCCCCATTGTGCCTAGAGTGTCTTACTGCTTTTGCCCTACAGCAAATTTCCTACAATTTCTTTCTTTTTTAAATGTATTCAAATTTGCAAATACAAAAAATAGCATTCAGTTCATAGTGACACCTTGCATCTGTTTCACTCTCGTGCCAGCACACGACACCAGTGAGTGGTGTCTTCACTTTACTGTCCAGTTGCAGTCAGTCTCTGTGTCTGAGCTGAACAAATCTAATGAATCTAATACTCGATTATCATGATGATAGTTTGTGCAGTAGAATGAGAGAGTGTGTGTGTGTGTGTGTGTGTGTGTGTGTGTGTGTTTTATTCTAAAATCTCCTACAGTCAGGAGTACACATGTCATTTGTGGGAGATTTTTAGTCTTCCACTTGTTAATTTTACCTAATTATAAAACATTAAACAAAATGTTTATATAATGACGGTAGTCCCGAATAAGCTCGGGGTCGAGGATGAAGCGTGCTGGGATCCAAGATTGTTCTTCGAGGCCATAGCCCTCCCAATCGACCAGGTACTGAGTGCCTCTGCCCCGAGGGCGCGAGTCTAGGATCCGTCGCATGGTGTAAGCGGGACCGCCGTCGATTATTACTAACCCTAGGAGCAGGGTCAGTGGGTGTAACCATAGGTGATATAGTGAAGGGTTTTAGTTGAGATGTATGGAATATTGGGTGTATCCGGAGCGCCGCAGGCAGCTGGAGCCGGTAGGTGACAGGGTTGATCCGTAGAGTGATGCAGTATGGACCGATGAACCTGGGTGAGAGTTTTCGGGATTCGGTGTGCAGATGCAGGTTCTTTGTTGATAGCCATACTTTGTCACCTACTTTGTACAACCGTCCCGGAGGGTGTCGACGGCGATGTTGGGTGACGTAGCTGCTGTTGGCGCGTTGGATGGCGAGGTTGGCCTGGTTCCACAGCCGCCGACATCTACTGTTGGGCCGATGGTACATCAATGGAAACCATGGCATACCTCAAATGGGCTTAGGTTGGTGGCCGAGGAAACGTGGAGGTTGTGAGATAGTTCTGCTGATGTGAGGTAGCGGGCCCAGGAGCGCTGGCGATCAGCAACAAAACACCTCAGGTAGCACTCCAGCTGTTGGTTGGTCCGTTCCGTCTGACCATTAGTCTGGGGGTGGTATCCGGAGGACAGACTACTGGTGGAATTGATCAGATGGCAGAAGGCGATGAACTGGGCGGTGAACTGGGGCCCCCTGTCTTTTGGGAACCCATGTAGGCGGACTACGTGTTCTAGTATCAGCTCAGCAGTATTTTTTGCTGATGGGAGTCCGGTGAGAGCCACCAGGTGCACTGCCTTGGAGAACCAGTCGACGATTGTCAGGATGGTGTTCTTTCCTTCGAAAACCGGCAGGCCCATGATGAAATCCAGGGCGATGTGCGTCCAGGGCCGGTGAGGAACGGGTTGTGGTTGGAGTTCTCCCTGGGTTGGTCGGTTGACGTCCTTGGCCCTGGCGCACACCGGGCACGCCTGAACAAACTCATTGATGTCCTTCTTCATGGAGGGCCACCAGAACGCCCATTGGATGAATAGAAGGGTCCGTCGGGTTTCGGGATGTCCAGCGATGGGCGAGGAGTGACCCCACTGGAGGACCTCTGATCTTATGGGCTGGGGCACATAGAGTCGTCCAGGCAGCACGCCTGCCGGTCCGGCTTCCGCAGCCTGTGCCTGGTGAACCCTCGTCTCTAAGTCCCAGTGGAGGGGTGCGATGATCCGGGATGATGGGTTGACAGGCACGGGGTCCGCCCAGGTGACGTATTCCTCATATTGTCGGGATAGGGCGTCGGCCTTGGTGTTCTTGAACCCCAGGCGGTACGAAAGGTGGAAGTTGTACTGTTCGATGAACAGTTCCCATCGTGCCTGCCGTGGATTGAGTTGCTTGAGGTTCCGGATAGTTATTAGGTTCTGGTGATCGGTCCAGACAATGAACGGCTCGCTGGCGCCCTGGAGCCAGTGACCCCATTCCTCCAAAGCCCGGTCCCCTACCCCATATCGCTGCTGAGTGGGGTCAAATTTCTTGGAGAAGAAGCTACAGGGATGTAGCTTCTGGTCTGGGCCTCGCTGGGAGACAGCGAGAACAGTGCCGGCGCCCCCGTCCGACGCGTCCACCTCCACAACGAATGGTTTGTTGGCATCTGGATGGAGGAGAATGGGAGCGGTGGTGAAATGGTGACAGAGTTCTTGAAATGCAGAGATGGCGGCTGGGGTGAGTTGAAATGGGTGAGAAGATGGCCGGGTCAGGGTGGTTAGTAGTGCCGCAACTGTACTGTAGCCCCGGATAAAGCGACGATAGAAGTTCGCAAAGCCGAGAAACCGTTGAAGCTGTGTGAGGGTCTTGGGTAGGGGCCAATGACGCACAACCTCTAGCTTCTGCGGGTCCATGGCCACACCAAATAACAAAACCCAGGAACGTGGTGGAATGCTTGTGAAAAGCACATTTTTCCAGCTTGCAGTACAGTTGGTGGGCGAGCAATCTCTTGAGAACAGCCCGGACGTGTTGGATCTGTTCTTCGGTGGTGCATGAATAGATCAGGATGTCGTCTAGATCAGTGTTTTTCAACCTTTTTTGAGCCAAGGTACATTTTTAATTGAAAAAAATCACAAGGCACACCAACAATCGAAACTGTAAAAAAATTTAACTCTGTAGCCTATATTAACAATATACAGCCATTCTTATCGAAGTGTCTTGAACAGGAATCAAATAAACACAAAGAAAAAGTATTTTATGATCTTATTCACAGACTTATTAGTTTTAAAAAATTGTTTTAGACCACTTAGGTGAAATTGAATAATTTCCCACGGCATACCTGACGGTCTCTCACTGCACACTAGTGTACCGCGGCACAGTGGTTGAAAAACACTGGTCTAGATAGACGAACACCCATCGGCCTAGCATGTCTCTCAGGACATCATTGATAAAAAGGCAGAGGGTGCGTTACAGAGTCCAAATGGGATGACCAGTCTCTCATAATGTCTGGTGGGGGTGATGAAGACCGTCTTCCACTCATCGCCTTCTCTGATACGCACCAAGTTGTAGGCGCTCCGGAGGTCCAACTTTGTGAACACGGTGGCACCGGAGAGGGCGTCCACGGCTGAGTTGGTGAGCGGCAACTGGTGTCGGTTCTTAATGGTGATCTTATTAAGCCCCCGATAGTCGACACATGGGCGAAGTTCGCCCCCTTTCTTCTTCACAAAGAAGAACCCCGCGGCCGCTGGCGAGGAGGAGGGCCAGATGGTACCCTGGCGAAGCGCGCTGGCAACATATTCTTCCATCGCCTGAGTCTCAGCGGCCGACAGCGAGTAGAGGTGGCCGCGGGGGGGAACGGAACCCGGCTGAGGTTCTATCGCCAGGTCATAAGGGCGATGAGGAGGAAGGTGGGTGGCGCGTCTTTTGCAGAACGCTTCAGCCAGGTCCCGATAGGCGGTGGGGATGGCGTTGGTGTCGACATCGGGGGCCTTGGACTCCTTGGAACACATCCCAGCCTGTGCCCGCAGGCAAAGTTCGGTTCAGGTCGGCCCCCACTGTAGGATCCGGTTCCGTGTCCAGGAAATGAGGGGGTCATGTTGTAGCAGCCAGGAGTAGCCGAGTATGATGAGAGGTGAGGAGATGGGGGTGAGGTGAAACTGGAGCTGTTCTTGATGTTGGTCGATGATGAGAGTGATGGGTTGGGTCTGGTGGGTGATGGGGCTAGAAGAAAGGGGCCAACCGTCGACAGATGTAATTCGAACTGGCTGGGATAATGCCTCGATCTTTACCCCCATTTCTTTGGCATAGGTAGAGTCAATGAAGTTACCTGCGGCACCGGAATCGATGAAGGCAGTGCTTCGGACCCGTGTGTGGCCAAATTGGAGGGATACCTGAACCGTGAGATGAGAGATGGTGTTGTTCGTTGTGGTGGAGAGTTGGAGAGGGCCCGATGAGTTTCTCCTCCTTCTCACCGGGTCTGGGCGTTTCCCGTCCGGAGAGGGCAAATTGCTCGGTGGTGTGCCGGCGACCCACAATATGCACACAGTCCCTCTCGGAATCGACGTTCGCGTTTGACCACGGTTAGGGAGGTGCATCCTAATTGCATGGGTTCCCTGGCTCCGGTGTCAACCACGGCAGGAGGTGGAGATCCGATGTGTCCGGTGGTGGCGATGGTGAAGGAGGTTGGTGGTCAGGGTGCGGCGTAGGAGAAAGTGGGTGCTGGCAGCAGCGTTCTCGGGGCTGGCTTCGGACGAGAGAGGAGGTGCTGATCGATCCGAAGGGCGAGCTGAATCAGCCCTTCCAGTGTGGCGGGAAGCTCTCGTCCGACAAGTTCATCTTTAATTCGCGAAGCCAGTCCCTCGTAGTATGATGTCCGGAACGCGGCGTCCCCCCAGGAGGTCTGCACAGCGAGAGTGCGGAAGTCGGCTGTATAGCGACCCACGGACGATCTTCCCTGCCGCAGGTGGTACAGCTTTGTGTCGGTCTCCACCTCGCCCACAGGGTGTTTGAAGGTAAGTTTTAGCTGGCAGGTGAATTCATTATATGAATGGGCAGTATCTGAATCGGAGCGAAGAACTGCCATGGCCCACATAGCTGCCTGCCCGGATAGCAACGAGACGAGGAGAGCAATGCGCAACCGATCGGTGTATCGGAGAAATTAAACTCAAACACCAGATCTAGTGCAGTTAGGAAAACACTACACTCCCCGTCCATGCCATCCCATTTATCAGGTAAAGAGAGGAAAACATCAGAAGGTGGGGGGGGTTGCGGTGCCGCGCCCACCGCGACAGGAGGACGGCTAGCCGCGCTAGTGACAGCCTCGCGGAGGGCTGCGTTCTCCGGCCGAAGCTCCGCCACCTCACGGCGCAAGGCTGCGATGTCTTGGAGGCTCTGGCGAAGAGTCGCGATCTCTCCAGTTAGCTTATCAAGTAACCCGGCATGCTGGTTCACCACATCGCAGAGGTGCGCGTGATCTGCTGGGTTCACCGTGGATGGCTCAGTCATTCTGTCAAGAACTAACCCGAGTAGACCAGAAGACGTAGCGTTAGTGGTTAGCCCTTTGTAGCGTGGATGGTAAACCCAAACGCGGAAACAACACGAATAGGCAGGATAACCACGCGATTGTTTTAAGGACTCTCTCGTATGGAGAGCAAGGGAAAAACACAATGTAACCCGCGTCCTATTGACACACACTCAATCTGGAAGTAAACCCAAGAAAGTGAGTACTCACGAAACGGCTGGTGAAGCGTCAGAAGCGACATGGGCGAACTCAATGACGGAGCGATGTGCCGCGCCATCTTGTCTACTTTTATGCTTCCTGGTTCGCGACCGTATTATTTCCGGGTCCTAGTGCCGGTCGCGGACCGAGTGTGCATGACACTGTATCTCTAGTCAAAAGCCAGATCTGGATGAAGTAAGCAAGATTTATTGCAGCAATAAAACCCAAGTGAGCCGCACTTGTAATCCTTAAATTGATCAAAAGCAGACTGTCTGACAGTTAAAATCAAACTCATTATATACAGTTTCCAAGGGGAGGGACACACACCTTATCTCCTCCCTTAGTTCTTTTTTTCCCTCCTTACCAAATTTGTTAACCCATTATAGGCAAACTTTTCCCAAGAAATTCTCCCATTACATTTTTTCTTACATATTACATATTAAAAAATATATTATGTCATATACCTCGTCATCTGACTCCCTACGTCATCTGTACCAAGTCATTATATTTTTTCCCATTATAATTCATTTTTCTTGCTAATTAATTTCCATTATCTTTACACTTCTTTTGCTTAGTTTATAAAAATAACAGGGTGGTGCATATTTTGACTATACATTTCTGGTTTTTCCTCGTTTATTCTACAGTTCTCAAGAGACAGACCATTGGTAGTTTGGTATTATGTACCAAACTAGCTTATTTTTATGTCTACTCTTATTATACTGAGTATTCATTAAACTGATCGTGTCTTTTGGTTATTTGTCTATATTCTCACTTAGACGTGTGTGCGACTGCAGGTGCACGTGTAGCATGTGTATCCAACACATGTTTCAATCCTTCATTAAGTGTGCTCATGTCTCATGTCTGACACCTGGCACCTTATCTTGTCTATTTATCATTCACATGACAGCTAATTATAAAATAAGTACAGTTCATGTCTGGGTCACTCTAGGGTTTTTTCCCATGTACTTTGGGTCCACACTGTACACTGAGTATCACTACTCATCCCCTTACTGTTTACGTTTTATGGCCTGTCTCATAGTCGTCTGCTTTTCTTATCTCACCTCTGAGTGAACCCATTATGTTTTATGCCCTGACATACTCTCTACCTACTTCTATATTATTTCACTGAGATTAGTATTATGTTGATTAATATTATCATATTGTTACATTGCTGCATACACAAGTATATTTTACTAAAATATGCTTACACATTCAATAAATACAAAAGTGAAGCCACACACATGTATAAATGTTCTGTTCTTTGTTCTAGTTGAAGTAAAATGTACTAACCAGCCACATGTGGCCAACGGCCGAGCAGCAGAGAGATTTAAATTCTCCTATAATCACGGAGAGACTATTAGATTCACATGTAACAGAGGCTATGAGTTTGAAGGAACAGACGCTGCACGGTGTGAAGAAGGAACTTGGAAGACGCCAGTGTGTAAAGGTAAAAACTCTCCTCATTACAAACATTACTAATATTTCTGAATAACACTTATTTTAACATAAAGACAAGACTGTGACACAGAGAGAGAGAGAGAGAGAGAGAGAGAGAGAGTGTAGTTGTACATTTTGCCTCAAACAATTATAATGAATGTACAGTATAATAATTTTAGTAGCTGATGTAAAAATGGATGTAAAGTGCAACCTTTTTACAAACTTTTCCAAAAGGTTTATGTCTCTCAATGTTACCCAAATATATTTTTTTAATAAGTTAATATTCATTTAGACCTTTTCCATTTTAATGTTCCAGCTGAAATGCAGCTTAGATCCTGAAGTCTGACACGCTACATTTTCTGCACCATTTCACTGGGTGTGGTTTTACTCTTAGACTGTCCTGGAATGTCCCTTTGGAGACGTACATTTTTCTAGCCAATCAGGATGCAGAATCTAGAAACAGCCCGGGAAAAAATATTCCTTTTGAACCCACTTATGTTCGAGACATTATAAGAAGAGGTTTCAAATATTATCCAGAAAGAGCCGGTGTGAGTGCAGGCTTTCATTCCAACCAAACTGAAGTCTGCACCTTATTATCCATTTGAAAACCCGGTTATAAGGCATTTCCCCTTCATTTGGTTATTTCAATCCATATTCTGATTAATAAAATGTGGGAAAAAAGGATTTTTTAGCAACCAATTTATTATGTGTATATTTTATAGTTTTTTAAAGTTTTATGCATGAGGACGTCCCCAGTGTTCAGCAATACAAAAGGCAGCAATAGCCTAGCTATTTATTTTTGTCTCTTAAGAAACAGACGGACCAGGATGCAGGATCTGAGCTGTATTTCAGCTGGGAAATTACAGACACGTGTTTGGAGACGTGTAAGACTTGTATAACTTGTTAAAAAGGAGTATAATTGTGTTACGTACATTGTCACATGACTGAGGATCATTATAATATTTGAGGAAGTAACAGAGCTGAAAAGAAAACGATGCAAGCGAACAGTAACAGATTCTGCACAGAAGAGCTGTAGAGTGGCACCAACCACTTTTTATTCAAAGTAGAGTTCACACGGGACAGCAGTTTGATCTTTATGTCCTTTACATGAATTAATCATTGGATTTTGGATATTTTATTACAAATCTGCATGTTCAGAGTTATAACTACCTCACTGGAAACTTTGCACGTGACATTATATTGTAAATCTTCAGCCAATTGGACATAAACTATTCGTGATATGTACATTCAACCCCCATTCTGCCCCATGTACATATTATATTGTTATTGTTATTATAATTATACTATTATATCGTTATAACATATGATTTAATTCTATATGAGTAATCATAACTATCTCACTGCAAATTTGCATTAGAATACGGTAATATTGCACACTTTGAGTCGATTAAACATTCTACTTTTTTAACTTATGTTTTTATATTGTTGCCTATAATATACCTTAATACTTATTACCTTGTACTGCTTTGTACAAAGACATTAATTAAAGGAATTTAACTAGGCCAGGGGTCGGCATTCCCGCTGCTCCGAAGCCGCACGTGGCTCATTAATCCCTCCCTGTACACAACACAGAAACAGACTGCGTTATTGGTTTACTGCAGGTGGATAATTTAAGTTCTGCGGTTCATTGATTTCATAAATGCAACACATTGAATGCAACTCAAAAAAATACCTCTTTGAATGAACTTAATTAAATCATGGAAAGAATTTCCACGTCATTTAATGGCTTTCTTTCAGCATTAAGCAATTTTGTTGGCCCAACTCAATGTTCTTAGGTTCAGTCAAATTAATTTTATTAGGTTCATTTAACTTATTTACTACAGCTGCGTCCAACATAATTT
>JAQMYJ010030669.1:0-10455 GCA_030014305.1 Clarias laeviceps | reverse complement strand
GCGGGAGCGGGCGGGAGCGGGACAGAATCTTGCGGGAGCGGGACTGAAAAATCCGTCCCGCGCAGGTCTCTAGTTGGGTGGACAAATAAAAATTTTGGTGGGCAAACATCCAAACAACAATTGGACAAACATGTGGATGGACAGACAGATGAGAAGACAGTCTAGTGAATATATGGATGTACAATTATACAGATGGATGCACATAAAGGAGAGTGTGTGAATGGGTTCAAACAGTTAAGGCTCTGGCTGGAAGGTTGGGGGTTCAAGCCCCAGCACCTCCATGTTGTCACTGTTGAGCCCTTGAGCAAGGACCTTAACCCTATCTGCTCCAGGGGCGGAATTTCCTGGCTCTCCCTGCGCTCTGACCCCAGCTTCCTAACAGGGAAATCCAAAAAAAAAATAGAAATAGAAAATAATTTCACTGTAAATATAGACATGACAAATAATCCAATCTTAATCTGCCGACAGTGTACAAATTTGGACTTGTCATAAATCGTTAGAAAATAATCTGTGCCTTCATTTCTGATATAAAATCTTTTATATCTAGTCATGGTCCAAACTATAACATTATAATACAATAACTGCTTAATGCCTCACATGCTCCTGATTCTGTTGAGTGGCATTTTAAACAAAAACGATCATGCGCAGATTATTTCTACCGCCATGCGTAGGTGTGTGCTTATTCTTGTTACGCTTGTTATGTTCTCAGCTCAGAAAAATTGCAATATATTTACAGATTTATTTAGAACGTTATATATCCTGCTAATGCATGACACTTCTAAAAATTGCACAAATAAATATTTGATGCACATCAAAAGATTACAAAACGTTCGCTTTTAATTGAGATATTTTGGTATGTTGGTGCTTCGGTGATGATGTGACACAGGTAGAAACAGAAGTGGCTGGATGTAAAGAAATTCATTTTCCCGATCTTGTGAATGTCATTTATTGTCACCCAAGTGTAAGCAAGATGGTAAGAGAAGCCTTTCAGCTTGCACACACACACGTACACACAGCCATCTCATACAAAGCCGTGCCTCTCCTCATGAAGGAGTCTATTCATGAGCAGCAGTGAAGTGGGCCACCATCTTTCCCGGCTGCATGGTTTACAGGTTTAAACTGTAGGATACTAGGTGATGCTGAATATAAGCTCCCCATGGGCCTGTTGTGCATGAACACACTTCCCTGACTGAAAACGGAATATTAAAAGAAAACCCTGCTGCGCGGGCACATCTACACCAAATCCACACCATGCTGGGAAAAAGAACCAGTTGTGTAAGACGTTTGGGTAAACACTCGGAGCGGTTTTAACTGCAGCTCGGAGTGAAAAGCTGGTGGTGAATGGAGCATTCATCAGCCTTGTAACTGCAAGTACAGCCTGATCAGGCCAAGGGGGGCTTTTCCATCGCACCACAGCTCAACATACTCACTGTTCTCAGTCACACACAGAGCAACCGTTGAAATCATACTTCAGTGTTTCTGTGACGGCGATGGAGTCTAGGAGTCTAAAGGCAGTTGTTTATTAAAAGAACATGCCTCGAATATTAGCTCGAAAATCTAATTCATTCAGACCAGATGTGTCACCTACAGTGACCAAAAAACAAACCAGCAAATAAATAGCGTGGGATTTTATACTCTTTATCTATTTCTTTATATAAAGTTCACAGCATACAGAACGTGTCTCGAGATGAGGTTTAGATTTTATGGAAAAGAGTTCAAACACCGGAACAAGAAGTCAATTCACACCGCAAGCGCAAATTAGCCTTGAAATTCGCACATGTGCTAGCAGCCGCTCAAGTGTCAATGTCAAGTTGAGTTTTGAGACTTTACAGGTGGTACTCACTAAACTATTGACACATTTTCATATACATGACAATTATGCTGGACTACATGACAGAGAGCTCAGTAAAAATGCGCTGTAAGGAATGGGATATATTTTATTACTCATGTTCATTTCAGATATGAAGCTGTTTAAAAATTATAATATCATACTGCACAATCACTTTGGTTCGCATTCCTAATTACAAGTGGTTTTTATTTACTAAAATGGACTTTGGAAAATAATATCAGTTGCAACTTCAGCAAAGAGTGCAAACAATAGTTCAGTGAATTTCAATTACAATACTTTACCCTTCTTTAACATTTTGACACCTTCACATCAAGCCTTGTTCTAACCGTGCAGTTTGTGTCTTGTGCTGACTAAGGAGATAATAATTACATGGACAGACTGTGGGGTAATCGGGAATGATTCACAGCCAGCATGTTCGTTTATGACGTGCATATGTCAGGACTTTGAAAACGTATTAAACAGAGTTTCCAGGCAATGTAGCAACCACAAAAGTCACTACAAATAGAAAACAACTGGATAGAATTAGCTTATTCTTGGAGTGAATCATTACGTTTTCGCATTAGAGTGAAAAATAAAACTTTTACATTCTATGAACAAAACATAAACTTTACTCTTGCAAATTACAATTTTTCTTGAAATGAAACCATGACAGGATGAGACCTGAAACCCAGAAACAGAATATTAGGAAGATCTGACTCAACCGCATTAAAACATCCTCTTTCAATCTTTCTCTCTCACACACACAGTTGCCACGGCCGCTGGAAGGAAAAAGGCGTCTTCCTGAAGCATCCTGAGGGACGCAGCGAGGGATCTGAACAATTCAGAGTAAAGTGCAGCACTTACTGCACTACCCAACACACACACACACACACCACTCATTTAGACTTCCTGTTATAAACACAACCCCCTTCCTGTCCACTTATAATCAGTACAACCTGAAGGATGCATTCTCCACATGAATCGTTATACTTTCCTTTAGGCTATACGCAAAGCCAAGCCCTAAATAAACACTGTAAATATTCGAGTATCTCCTCAGACCCTGAGGTTTAGCACAAAATCACGATTAATCTTAGACTCCGTTTACGTTTCATGTGACTTCATTCATATCTGAATAGCCACTTGATTAAATTTTAAGTCATGTGCATTTACCTTTTAAGTTGAAAAGTGAATATTCATAATATATTTAACATGCTAATGAGCTCATTACAACAATTAACGTACTGTAGGGTTTCTATTTGTTTTCTGCAACAGGTTGGATTTTTTTTTTTTTTTTCGCAAATTTTTTTTTTTAAATGTCAACTTCAGTAGTCCTAAACCAAGCGTGTTATGATGTAATGGACTTGGAGGACCTACAGTAAGTTCTGCTTAGAAGAGACTCTCTCTATCTGCACCTAGAAGTAAGAGAGAAAGACTTGGAGGTGTGGTGTCATAAGATGATATTCATAGCGGTGTTACAATCATCATCCCAAAGTCAAACGTTTTCCAAATTCAGCGCATCATTAACCCATACGGACAAAGTATTCAGCAGTGTTGGGTGTAACACGTTACAAAGTAACACGTTAGAGTACTTGGATTACTTTTTTGATGTAACGAGTAATCGAACACGTTAGGTCCGCCATTTAAGTACCCAGTTATTTAGTTATATTTTCAAAAATGTAACCCGTTATTCAGACAATTTATGTAATCCGTAAGCCAGACAGCAGTATTTCCGTTATCGTGTGTGTGTATGTAAAAGTCGTCCTACAAGCCCCGCCCCCGATAACCCACCCCCTCTGTTATTCCTGCTGTTATACCCCTATCTCACCTTTGCGGTTTGACTCGCGGTGAGAAGCGGAGTTAGGCACTGTGGGCCGCCGCGAGTGACCGCCTGACGTTCCGCAAAGTTCTGAAAGGTCCACGAGGACCGACGTGCGGAAAGATGGAAACGTAATCACAGCGCCAAAACTCGCTGTGAATCATGATGAACCGTACTTACGGCCACCATGCGAAACTGCGTAGATGAGAAAAACGTCAAATTCGCTGAGTGATGGTAGAATAATTATAAAGGTCTTGACTAAAACAAAATGCATGAGGAATCACAAAGGAGTTTTCATTTTCTGCAATGGAAAAGTATTTGAACTAGTTACTTTTATCAGATAGTAACGCTTTAATGTAACTGATTACTTTTTAATGATAGTAATTTTGTAATGTAATTAGTTAATTTAAAAAGTAACGTCCCCCAACACTGGTATTCAGAATAGCCAACTGAATTTTTTGTTGGGTTGGTGGAAAGAAGCACGATGAACACAACAACATGAAAACCTTTACAAACAGGAGCTCAGGATCAAAAGATAAGAGATAAATCCTTACTAATCCTGAGGGAAACTGCAGTTTTGCAGCAGCACAAAGACAGCTAAAAACATACACAACTACTAAGGTGTATGCAAAATAAAAACAAACCAGGCACAAAAAAATACTATTTACTTTATATATACACTTTTACAGGGAAGTAGTATGTCTTGTAGTACACACGCACACTCACACTCACTCATCGTCTATAACGCTTCATTCTGTATACAGGGTCGTGGGGGACTCATGAGGGCACGAGACTGTGTACTCCCTGGACAGGGTGTCAATCCATTGCAGGGCACACACATATACACACACTAACACGCTCATACACACTACAGTCAATTAGGTAACTCCAATAAGCCTAATATGAATGTCTTTGGACTGTGGAAGGAAATAGGAGTGCCCGGAGAAAACCCACCAAACACAGGAAGAACATGCAAACTCCATGCATACAGACACCGAGGCAGGAATCGAACCTGGAGGTGAAAGGTGACAGTTATAACCACTAAGCCACCGTGCCACTATATCTATACCACCATGCCGTGCACACACACATATATATATATATATGAATATGGGTAGCGGGAAACCGGGAAACTATCACATGAGGCTTTGGAGAAAAGCACAGGAATATCATGCAAACTCCATGTACACAGACCTAAGGTGTGAATCGAACCCTTGACCCTGGAGGTTCGAGGCCACAGTGCTACCCACTACGCCACCGTGCAATCCATATAGAGGTTATATATTTCTATGAGGAAGGAAATTAATTGACTTTTTTGCGCACAATATGACCAGGGCAAAAAGTTTGTTTTTTTTAAAGTGGGATTTCCCGGACACTCAGGATGAAACAACTGCTTTCTTTCCTATCGATAATTTGTCTACTTCGACACTGTGATCTTATTAGAAGATACTTGACACGTATGATCATCATATTTTGACAGTCTTACGATCTGAGAACATCCACGTGAACGAACAAGAATTTAAGCGCGTGGAAAAGTGCGAGTGCGCATGCGCAGAACGGATGGTAGGACGCCTGGCCAATTTGTCGTTACACCGGGTGTGAACATGAACTAGAAGAAGTGTAGGTGAGAACCTCAGGACGGAGATTTACCTCCTCTGTAGACATTTTGGGCAGTGGAGCTATTTAAAAACCACTTTATCTTTATGGAATAGTAGAAGTTTTTAGGTATAAAATATAGATTGAGTGGGAAATGGCAGGAATGAGGAGAAACCTTGAACGCCTATGGCTATAAATAAAGCGGGCCCGAGTGTATAGCACCGCCCCGGGACACGGGGAAAATCAGAGAGAGAGAGATAGGGGTGCCAGAGCACATCTGAACCCAACAGCTGAAGAAGGAGCTCATGGAGAAAGCGCTTATCTAACTTTTACCTAGCGACCATTTTGACCTGAAGCGACAGGATTGGGCTCGTGAAGAAATAAAACATGACGTTGTTCTGAATGACTAAGCACGCGCCCGATTCAATGTAACATTTAGTAACAATGTAACGGTTATTTTCAAAATATCAGACATTTACTGCCGGAACATATACCGCATAAAAGCCAATGTTTTCACTCAAACTCTAAAAGGGTTAAAACAATGTTTCACACTGACAAAACAAAGTCTTTGTTGTCTATTAAAACACCGCTACACTGGTTACAATGTTTAAAAGAAAAACACTAACAGCGATTCCTTAACATTCACACATGAACCGGACCACTTTGAATTGGTTTTCCCGAAAAAATACTCATCACCTCACCTGCTTTTCCTTCACGTGCAGTACCTGGTCGGTCTTCCCGGTGTCACCTCACTCTGATTCAAGTGTAAAAGCTGTGATTAAATTCCAATATCAACGACGCCGGAGATCCTGTGCGCGCTTCTCCAGCACTCCCGACTCTCAGTCGTTCCCTTGGTTTGGTTCTCTTCCTCCCCCGCCTTTCCTCAGGAATCGAATATTCCAACATGGCGGCCGCATAGCAACCCATCCTCTCCAACTACACCCCTCTGACCAGCACACAGTGGACGAGTCCCAACTCTAATAACCTGGATGCTTACATTGACAGAATTCCTCAATGTTTATTATTTACATATTTATACATCACAAATGTTCAATATACATGAAGAGTCCTACAATAAATAGATCAATGAATAATATAACCTGTAAAATCAAAAATGGCAGCATGGTGGCGTAGTAAGTGTCCAGGTTCGAGGGTTTGTGTGCATGGAGTTTGCTTATTCTCTCTGTGTTTGGTGGGTTTCCTCCGGGTACTCCGGTTTCCTAACACATTCTAAAGACATGTAGATTAGGTTAACTAGCAATCCCAAATTGCTCATAGTGTGGGTGGTGTGCATGTGTGCCCTGCAATGGAATGGCACCCCATCCAGGGTGTACCTCTCCTAGTGCCCGAAGTCTCCTGGGATAGGCTCCAGGCTTCCCGTAACCGTTTACAGGATAAGCGGTATAGAACGTGAATGAAGATGAATATGTACTGTATATCTGAAACTTTGTGAGGCTTCACAGTGTTGGTGAGTTTCCTGTGTGTACTTCCAGTAAATGTGCATGCATTATCTATTGTGTTTCCATGGTCCACTTTGTCCGAGACCAGGACACAGTGATTCCTGAGTATAAATTATTGAATAAATACAGTTCCTATATTAGGTGGTCTGGGTAGTAACATACATTTTGGCATAAAAAAATTTAACTAGAAAATGTATTTTAATATGTCAATATGTGCAATCGGTGACATTAGATCATCAGTGCACAATCATGTATGTTTAGTGGCTAACATACATGATTTTCCACAACAGCACCCTGTCATGAACTCAATCAGTCTTTCATGTGGTTTATTCAGGTTCTCTATTAATCACATTCCAGGTGTGGCAAAATCCACCAGTAATTATTACGCATGTTTGTACTGTGCCCCAGAGCAATCTTTCAATCCATCACAGGGCACACACACACAGACCCGAGGCAGGACTCGAAAACAAAACTCACTCTGGAGTCTGGCTCTTTTATAAGCAAAATATGAAGAAATGAGGGGTCGCTTGAGACCTTTGCACAGTATTAACAATGTCTGTTTTTATGTATGCATACAGTACTGCATATGTACAGTATGCCATACAAAAAAAGGACCAATTCCATATGGCATACAATATACAGTATGGCACATACTGGAAATTCATATATTTTCATGTATTACATTTCAAATAGGTTTTTGGCTTGAAATAATGCTATATAACAGTTATACAGGATGACAAAGTCAACATTGAGAAAAGAATATAAGAAAGATTTTTCATTGGCTTCTTTCACCTCATATCTTGTTGTGCATGAGTGAGGGACCTCACACTTCCATGGGAAATTCCAGCCAACAATTTGAGCTGTGTTTCTCCTTCTAGCAAACATACCCTGATATGTGCTTTTATCGGTTAGTATTAATATATCTGGGTGTAAGAGTGCTGTTGAGTGAATTCAGTAGGATTACAATTTGTAGAGGTCAGCATTTTTATTTGCTTTCATTTCATTTAAAGACACAAGATTAATATAATGAACCTAAAGGCCATGTTTGTTTGCTTTAGTTTAAAAGTTCATGTACCGTATATGTCTCAAGGAACAGGCTGAAAACAGATTTACATTAACCTTCACTAATGTGACACAACCTAATGTTTTGCATTAAAAAGAATCAAAAAATCTAATTAAACCTTGTGGTTGTAAATGCTGAGTTCAAGGTCTTGCTGTTTTGAAACATTTGAATGAGCAGGGCCTAGTATTTACAGAAAACAGCACACTGAATATGCATGATTGCTTTTGTTGAGGCTGAAGCTGGTTGAAAGTGTCCTTTGATACTGAAAATAGACTCTTACCCGAGTGTGTGTGCTATGAACTGTGTATTTATTTGAGTTCTTGTCCATGTGTGTTAGAGAGAGGGTGTGCCATGAGCAATATGTGGGACGAGATGGGTTGCTTGTTGGATTGGAAGTGGTGTGATTGATGTGGTAAATGGTGAACCATTTCTTAATGGCATCTACTCTTTTAATATTTAAAGTGTTCTGAATCATTGGAAGCTCTGCATTGCAAGTGCTTCTGTGTAGTGGCTTTCTATTCTTTTAGCCAGTCCTTATTTAATCTCATTTGCAAGCGAGCTATAAATTTAGCATCACTACAATTTTTCTAATGCAATGTTTTCTGATTGAATGATACAATAAAAATTAATCGCATTGCTTGCTTGTCAGTGTCGAAGAGGCCTGAGGGTTGTGGGGCAGATGGGCATTTTTAACAGAATTATTTAAAAGCATTTTTTCTAAAAACATTGCTCTTAAAAGACTTTCCATTATAACAAAGTTATGTAAAAAAGTACTTTTATCTGGTAAAGTTTGTCTGCTGCTTTTAGGTAAATTCTCTGTTACATATAGCTGCAGATATTAATACCATAAAATATGTTTCTAACTAACTGCAATCCATTATGTGCAAGAGTGGCACAATGTTTAGCCTCACACCTCCAGGGTTGAGGATTTGAATCCCACCTCGGGCTGTGCGCTTGGAGTGCATGTTCTAACCATTCTTGGCGGATTTTCTCCGGGTACTCCGGTTTCTTCCAACAGTCCAAATACATGCAGATTTGGCTACTTGGCATTTCTAAATTGCCAGTTGTGTGTTAGAAAGTGTGAGTGTTTGTGTGACCTGTGACAGATTGGCATCCATTGTCCATTGCGTACCCTACCCTGTGCCTCAATTTCCTTGGGACAGGCTCTAGGCCTCCTGCGACCTTGTACAGGATAAGCAGTATACACATGAGTGAATGTGTGTGACCACTGTTTTGAGAAATAAGGCAGCTGTATCCAGTCAGGAGTGGATTATTTTTATATTCTTGTTTATATAAAATAAAGCAGTTACTGAAAAACTGTGCATGCTTGTGATGTTGTCCTTTATATAATTTTTTTTGCAAATGATTTATTCCAGACCACGCACATTATCACACATAATATAAACTAACTACTTAAAGCATTTTGTCATCATAAGTGGGTGCTTACACCTGTGAGTGTAATTTAATTTTGCATATTTCCCCTCTGCATTATGTATAGACTACATGTGAAGTACCTATGTGAATTATGAAATCCAAACCCCTTTCTTCTTTATTAAGGGTATTTGCATCTATGTGCGTCAAGGGTGTTTTTGTGTGTTCTGCTTTTACTTCTGGTCTTAATTGAAAGACCACGCCCATAAGATTGTGGTCACCTGTTATAAAGTTAGCACAAATGATTGAAGTAGCAGTCTTTGGTTAAGCAGCTATATATTTTTTGTTGTTGCCGTGGTGTGTAATTTCTGAGGATTAACTAGTTGGTTGTTTTTGTTACTTTTCAGATCAAATAAATAGCTCTCTATTTCTGATCAGTTTTACTTTGGTACTGAGGATTAAAAATGGTAATATTATTAAATGGTTAATGATATATCTGCTTCACTTTCAGAGTGATGTTTGACTGTTACAATGTCCTATATCTCCAGAGGGAGTGTATCTCGGTGCACATTGGTCAAGCAGGAGTCCAGATGGGGAATTCCTGCTGGGAGTTGTATTGCCTGGAGCATGGCATCCAGCCTGATGGGAGGATCCCTTCTGGCAACACTACTTTGGCTGATTCTTCTTTTGGTACTTTCTTCAGTGAAACTGGAGCTGGAAAATATGTTCCACGAGCTGTTTTCATTGACCTGGAACCAACAGTTGTAGGTAAAAAGTGTTAATGAGTCCAATTGCTTTTAACTTTGCTTTGAGGTGGCTGAATGATCTGGTTTTGTTCTGTGATGGTACCATGGTGTCCTTTCAGAAATGGATATCTAGGTTCTACCTCGCTAGCTATTTGATTTTGTTGTGTTGGAGTTTAGGTTCTGTTTTTATGATTTAATGATAATTGTAACTGCTTGCTTACAGATGAGATCAGGAATGGACATTATCGTCAACTTTACCACCCAGAGCAGCTAATAAGTGGCAAAGAAGATGCAGCTAACAACTATGCCCGTGGCCATTACACTATCGGCAAGGAGATCGTAGACTCCGTCCTTGATCGCATGCGAAAAATGGTATGCTATTGTATTTTAGAAGACTTTAATGATTGCAATGACGATGCCCAAGTCTTTACCTTAATTTTATTGGACAAATGCAATTCTAACTGGAATAGGTGACATCTCATTTAAATTTTGTTTAACAGAAAAATCACTTGTGCCAGCAAATCCCTTATGGTCTTTGTTTTTGTAGGCTGACCAGTGTACAGGTCTGCAAGGAT
>JAQMYJ010030668.1:0-10458 GCA_030014305.1 Clarias laeviceps | reverse complement strand
AAAGAGTAGTAGAAGCTAGGTTAAGGGCAGAGGTGAGCATTTGTGAGCAACAATATGGTTTCATGCCTAGAAAGAGTCCATCAGATGCAGTATTTGCTTTGAGGATGCTGATGGAGAAGTACAGAGAAGGTAATAGGGAGTTCCATTGAATTATTGCAGATTTAGAGAAAGCGTATGACAGGGTGCTGAGAGAGAAGCTGTGGTATTGGAGTGGCAGAGAAGTATGTTAGAGTGGTGCAGGACATGTATGAGAGCTGTAAGACAGTGGTGAGATGTGCTGAAGGTTTAAGGGGGAGGTGGGTCTGCATCAAGGATCGGCACTGAGCCCCTCCTTGCTTGCTCTGGTGATGGACAGGATAACAGATGAGGTTAGACAGAAGTCTCCATGAACTATAAGTTTGCAGATGTCAAAGTGCTTTGAAGCAAGAGCAGGCAACAGGTGGAGGAAAATCTAGAGAGGTGGAGGTACGCTCAGGAAAGCAGAGGAATGAAGGTTAGATGCAAAAAGACAGAATACATGTGTGTGAATGAGATTATCAGCAAGAATGAAAAGAAAGGTGTGCAAAATAGTGCTGAGACCATAGATGCTCGCTGGCTTAAACACAGTGGCACTGAAGAAAAGACAACCCATGTTAGATGTTTTGGAGATAAAGTCAGAGAGCCCAGATTGAGGTGGTTTGGACATGTTCAGAGGAGAGATTGTGAATATATCAATAGAAAGATGCTGAGGTTGGAACTGCCAGGCAGGAGGTCTAGAGGAAGACCAAAGAGGAGATTTATGGATGCAGTGAGAGAGGACATGAAGTTAGTTGGTGTGAGAGAAGGGGATGCAGAGGATAGAGTTAGATGGAGGCAGATGATTCGCTGTGGCAACCCCTGAAAGGGAACAGCCGAAAGACAAAGAAGAAGACTCTCACTCATCATGTATACCGCTTAATCCTATATACAGTCCACGGGGAGCCTGGAGCCTATCCCAGGAAATTTAGGCAGGATACACCCTGGACAACAAAGGGAGCCACTTTAACCCACCTAGCAAAGGGAGAACATGTAAAGTCTATGCACACGGAGGCAGGAATCGAACCTGGACCCTGGAGATGCAAGGTAACAATCCAGTCTCTTCTGGACGTCCGTCGGCTGGGCGGCTTTCCCGGTTGGGATCAGGGGCCCTATCGCAATCCTCCAGGCGGCCTTTTACCTTTTCGGCAGGGGTGATGCGAAGGCAAGCTCTATGCGGAAGTTAAGGTGCCACAGGAGCTTGAGCAGCTCCTCTCATAGAGATCAAAGGGCGGCATTCCGGTCTCCTCCTTAAAGTCTCTGGGGTGTGTAACATCGCCCAGCTCGTGTGCCACTCTCTAATAAAATCCACTGCGTGCCACTTTTGCTTTGCTTCCGGACCCCGGACTAAACTCAGCGCTTCGATTTATAATGTGGAGAGAGCACAAGGTCCATTATCGTCAGCTGGCCTGACCCTACGCCTGCTTAGGGAGCCTATTGAGTGAGCGAGGAGTGATAACAGATTTAGGCGCACGTCCATCACAGGTGCACGCTGTGACACTGCATAACATACTGTGTATTTATGCACATATGCCAAAAAAAAAAGTTTCCCTGTGGTGTTTATTCCATTAGTTTACCCTTTTTATTAATTTACCATTGCCTTAATCACACATACCTGTAATTTTACAACAGAGGTTTGTCCTTGTCACTGCAGGTCTGTTACAAACGAAATATCCGTTGGCTTAAATGATACTTTTAGGCTTTAATTTTCCATGTACTCTTAAAACACTTAATGTACGCATTAAATAATTTTGTGTTAGACTGAAAATTATAAAGTATGCATACTCACTCATTTAACTCATTTACAGTAGTCATATAAAAAGATAAAAACTGTCCTAACTTATATAGTATCCCATGTATGTGCCAAAATATACAGTACTGAAATGTAAAGACAAGCAATATTACCTTGTTGTCATCTGTGAGTTAATTTCTCCTGAAAGAAACTAATATACACACTATTAGTGTGTTGATTTACCATGGTATGTATAATGTACATGTTTGAAGTGTGTGTGCACCGTCTCGCTGTAGATATTGTTCATATCGTTCATGCAGATTATTATTTTTTAATTAATTAATTTATTTTTTCCCCCCCAATTTTTGCCCGATTTTCTCCCCTAATTTTGTCGTGTCCAATTCCTCCCAGTCACTAGGGGCTCCCACATTAAGCTCATACCGACACTCAGTAGGGAGGGCCGTAGACCGCCCACGTGTTTCCTCCGACCCACGTGACGTCACCAACCATTCTTTTCGAACTGCTTGCTCATGCACCGTTGGGGGCGGCGTAACACACTCGGAGGAACAGTGCTATCCGCTCCTTCCGCTTACACAAGCTCACAGACGCCCCTGACTGGCTTGCAGAGCCGTCGTTAATGTGGGAGCGCAAAGTACCTCTAATCCCTCCCCCCTGAGAGAGCTCGGCCAATCAGCTCTCTCTATGCCTCCGGCTGTGAGAGGAAAACAGCATCATCCGGGGTTCAAACCAGTGATCTCCGGATGATAGGGCGAGCGCTTTACCACTGCGCCACTCGGAGGCTGTTCATGCAGATTTTTAAACCGGATTCCCAGAACAAAGGTCACTGCAGACCCCTGCAAAAGTTGACGATTTACTCACGTAATTCAGTTCTTGGTGGGTCCTCACAGTTGAACACATTCTCCTTTAATGCTCTCCACGAGTAGGAAATGCTGAACAAAGAGCTACTAGAGCTACTGCCTGCCTCAGTACACAAGATGGCCAGTGGTGGTTCTACCACACAGAAGAAATATGGTGATCAATTTTATTTTAACCACAACAGCAAAGCATTGGTAAAGTATAAATGGACATTGCATTAACAGTGTTAATATTTTTAATGTATTAAACAGTTTCTGATTATTGTGAGCATTAACAATTTTAACAAGAAAGCCCTTGGAGTTAATAACTGGCCAAACCTTCTTTGTAGCAATTACTTCAATCAATTGGTTTCGGTAGCTGTGGATCAGACCTGCACAACATTTTTCCATCAGCATTATGGATTGCCAAGGTCCTGTTTGGCAAACTTTAGGTGTGCAGCGATGATTTTTATTTTATTTATTTATTTTTTGGAGAGCAATGGCTTTCTCCATGGTGTTTTGCTACGAACACATTGCTTGTTCAATGAAATACATCAAAAACACTCATGTTTGACAGTTCCAATGATGATATGATGGCCAAGGTTATAAATCTTAGCTGACCAGCTATTGGTGTTGTTGTAGCATATATAAGATGTTCTGTAACTACTAGAAAGTTTGTTCGAAAAGTATTTTGCAGGTTTCCATTCCTAAACAAGATGCAGCACAATTATCCTCCCTTACTTGTCTAACTCAAGGCGTCTGCTACACTTTGCGTAATTAAAAAGGACAAGATTTTGCAGTTCTGATGCCTATTATACTGAAGCAGCGTCATCTGTACTCACCTTGATCTAGCAGTTTAACAGCTACTAGTCAGCATTTTCATATACTCTGATAAACATTTCCATAGTTTCTGGTAAACATTTCCATAGTCAGACAGAGTAAATACTGTATGATGGCTCTCAAGGCCAAGGAGGGAAAGTCACAACAGGTCATTACCTGAAAAGGCTGGCTGTTCACAGACTGCTGTAACAAAGCATATTAAGTATCAAAAAAGATAAATTAAGGTACTGTAGGAAAAGGTGTACAAGCCACAGGGATGAACTTGGCCATAACACGTCAAGCAAAGCTGATTCATGAACCTGGGAGAGCTTCACAAGGAGCAAAAAGGCATCATGTGCCACGATGCACAAACATCTTCAGGAAATGGGGTGTCACTAATGAATCCCAATATTAAGTCACTGAACCAGAGACAATGTCAGAAACATCTTACCTGGGCTAAGGAGACAAAGAACTAGACTGTTGTCTTCCAAAGTCCTCTTTTCAGATGAAAAGAAATTTTGCATTTCATTTAAAAATCATGGTCACAGAGTATGGACAGAAGGCAAATTCAATGTAATGAAATTTTATTTATATAGCGCTTTTACCGATAGTCATTATCTCAAAGCAGTTTCACAAAATCAAAAAGAAGAATACAAGTTGCTGCCTAGGGAAACATTTTAGCAAGGGCAGTGAAATAAAACAAAAAAATCATGGAGTAGCCAATAGTGGTAAACACTTAATGTATTTTTGCATGGTGTACTGTTTACATTTGTATTTTTTGTATTTGGTCGCTCAAATCTCCACGCTTTCTCAGCATTTCTCTTAATTGAAGAAGAAATGCTGGATGATGGGTTAAGTCTATAGCAAGCATTACAATGATGTTGAGAGCCCATATTTACATTTAAGCATCTCAGAATCACTCCTAGGAATTGTGCTCGAAGTTCATTTAGGAATCAAAATATTCCTAAATAACATAATGCCATGTTAATGTAAATGAACTAATAAAAAATAAAAAAGATTATAAAAAAACTGTTGTGTACACTCAAATAATTTAACATAAAGATATAAAATTTATATATAAATATACAGAAAACTTCCCCTTCCACGCCCCTCCTGGGATAGGCTCCAGGCCCCTGTATACAGGATAATGTAGTAAAGACAATGATGACACTGTCGGCTTTGCCAAACCCAAATCATTACTGTTTCAAAGCTGCATCTTTGCAGAGTGGCAAGCACTTGTGGCGACAGCATACCAAATGTTTGCTAATGGACTGGGTGCATACTGCATGCAATGTGTTAAAAACATAAAGTATGAAATTTTTGTTCAAACATGAGCTCGATGTCACTCAATGTTAGTAACAATTCCTACGAGTGATTTATAGATTCCTACGAGTAATTCTGAGATGCTTAGTTAATACAGGCCCTTGTATTACCTAAGCGCCTCAGAATCAATCACAAGAATCCGGCTCAAAGATCACGACAGATAAATGTTTGCGTTTGTGTTTGTACGTGCACACGCTGTGTATGTGTGTGTGTCTGATCGGGTTTACAGTACGTTAGAGTGTGTATGTGTGTGTGTGTGTGTGTGAAGGCAAGAGGAGGAGAGGTCTGTGTGAAGGTGAGAGGAGTAGGGAAGGGGCACGCTGTCCAATGACATGTACGGAATCAGTGCAGGCTGACACAGAGAGAGGGAAAATAGATTTTTAACCTCTCTAATGACTCTTGCTTTTGCTTTACATGCATGCACACACGTGTTATAATAAGCAGTACAAGTACACTGTACACATACACACATACAAACACAAAATAAAATATGTTTTACACACACACACACAAGTGGTCACAGTGTTATAGTAAACAGTACACGCGCACACGGATTTTGATTATACCAGTAAGAGACGCACACTAAGACCCAGCAGGGGAAATGATTACCCACAATTCTGCAGCGCAAGAGCGAGAAAAACCATTGGCTCAAAATAAGAAGAGCATAAAGACACGAACAAAGGAGAGACATTTTGGTAATACTAAGTGACACAGAGATCATAAAAACAAGTTTGGGCAAGAATTAAATACTTATTTTTTTTATTCACGTGTGGTATGAAACTAGTTCATTAATGAACGTATCAAATGCTGCCTCCACAGGTGACTGATACTGTACATTTTTAAGTAACAGAGAAGATGCAGCTTTAAAACAGTGACACAGCTGACATGTTTGGATATAATAAATGAAAAACTCTGCCCCTACAGCACCACAGTTCACGCACAGATTCGTACATTTCCAACCAACATCAAAATAATATATATATATATATTATTTATAAGTCTCTGTTAAAAGCATCACTTCACTAACATGGTGTATCCCCCTTTTTACACTCCTCAGGGGTACGTGCGACAAAGTGACAGGTGGCATTGGTGCTTTTACAAATTGTATGCATTCACCTCATGTTTAGAGGTAAGAAAACAGCAGAATGTTAGGCGTTCTCTATAGTTTATCTTCTACCCAGATTTGCTTTCATTTCAAAATAATTTTGATCAGATTATGACAGTCCTACACAGCTCTATCATAGGGTCTTGAAACAGTTGTGATTGGTGCAGTCTGATTAGGATAACGCCATGCAGCCAAGTCATGCATCTATACGTTTTGTATACATATATAAAGCTTTCACACAACTGCTGCTGATTTCACCCCTTTTCCTCTGTATAAAATGAATACAGTGATGATTATGACAAAAACCTGTCAAAACTACAACATTCACTATAATATGCAGCCTACTTTTTGGCTCCAAGTGTCGTAAACAGTGACATCACATGGTGCTGTCCTACTCCTTACTAAAAAAAAAAAAAAACCTTTATGTCCTTCTCTGAGCTAGGGATATTTTTAGTCCTAAATACCCTTTGAGTCAGATTCCTCCGGGTGATTCTGAGATGTTTAGTTTAGATATTTAGTTTAGAGCAATCCAACTCTGTCATCACATTCATGCACATGATAAGTACAAGCAGATTTCTGTCCTCAACTGAACATGGCGTCAGGGAACTAATCACTGGTAGAAGTTCATATTCTGTGACACCAGGGGGAGATTTTTTTTACTTCATTTACTAGTTTTGACTATATCTAGAGGTGTTTGGACTCTATGAAGGTGAGGACCTAAGCAATATCTAACAAACATGTATTATATTGCAAGCCATCCATGCCCTGATACTCACGTCACACAAATGTCAGCACTGGCACAAAATAGCCAAAGTGAGATAGATTTTATTAACAAATAAATTGTCTGGTGATTAATGGAGTCTCAACAAAACATTTACAGGCACCTGGTAAACTAAAACCTATCCTGTTTTAAGTCAAAAGGAAACAGGAATGTAGAACAATTTAAATAGAACCATACTTAAGTGTGCCTTTATTCATCACATATACATTACAGCACAGTAAAAGTTTTTATTCTTCACATATTCCAGTTTTTGTAGTCTGGAGTCAAAGCGCAGGGTCAGCCATTTTTTATGGCACCCCTGGAGGAGACATGGTTAAGGGCTTTGCTCAACTGCCCTACAGTGGTAACCAGGCAGAGCTGTGGCTCAAACTGCTGAGCTTCCAGTCAGTAACTCATAGCCTTATCAAAGCGTCCCAAAATTCTACTTCTATTATTAAACAATTATAGAATAGCTAAAAGGCACTTACATTCTAAAACAGAGTAGCTATATATTAAATGTCTGGTTTTTTTTTTTTTTTTCAGTTTTTATTTTGCACTGTTCCTGTTGGAGTTTTACCCTGCATGTATGTTTTTGTATTATTTTTTATCTTGCACTGTTTTACTCTGAATGTCTGTCTTTTTTTCAGTTTTTATTTTGCACTGTTCCTGTTGCAGTTTTACCCTGTTAAAGGTTTTGTACACAAATGTCATGAATGTGTTTTGTGGTCTTATTTCAGTGACTTCTTTTTTAGTTGTTTTCAAAATTCACGCATAACTGTTTTTTTCTCCAGTATACAAACTTGTACATACATGCTGCTCATATATTATTGTAGCCCAGTTTGTGCTGAATAAAATGTTATCAGACTTTAGACATGCATATGTTTATAAGTAACTGAAAAAAACACAAATGTCAGGACATGTCAGAATCTCTTCAGGACTCCAAAACACCTTCAGACTCCTAAGGGTTAAAATGCCTATATTCAGATTACAGCAGTTATTTAAATTATGGACATGGGTATATTCTATGTGTTGCACAAGGTCATGTGATACTCCTGGTAACACTATATTCCCACATATATGACTGCTGACCAAAGAAAGAAGAAAAAAGGAGGGGGCAGGCATGTCCAGAAAGGAAGGGAAATAAGGACGTGTTGAAGTGTGTAAAATTTTAAAGTTGATGACTTGTCAGCTATTGCAGAAGTGATAAGGGAGACAGCTAGGAAGGTGTTTGGTACGACTTTAGGACAGAGAAGGAAACTTGGTGGTGGAATGTATGTACTTGGAATAGAATGAAGCTTGCAAAAAAGAATTTGAATAGTAAGAGAGATGAGGAGAGTAGAAAGGAGTATAAGGAGATGTGATGCAAAGTGAAAAGAGAAGAGGCAGAGCCTAAGGAAAAGATGTATAGTGAGTTGTATGAGAAGCTAAACTTAAAGGAAGGAGAAAAGCATTTACATCGCCTGGCCGAGCGAGCAGGCTAGGGTGATAAAATATGCATATGGAAATGTAATGACAAGTGAAGAGAGTGTTTTGAGAAGGTGGAGGGAGTATTTTGCGGAGCTGATGAATGAAGAGCAAAAGAAAATGAGAGCAAAAGAAGGTTGGATGAGGTGGAGGTAGTGAATCAGGAAGTACAGGGAATTAGTTGAAGTGAGGACAACTATGAAGAGTGAAATGGCAGTTGTTCAAGAAGACAGTCCAGTGGAGGCATGGAAGTGTTTAGGAGAGATAGCAGATTGGTGTGGCTTACTAGATTATTTAACAGGATCTTAGAAAGTGAGAGGATGCCTGATGCAGGGAGAAGAGGTGTTTTAGTTCCAATTTTTAAGATTTTCTTTGGAAGCTAGGTTGAGAAGAGACGTGACAATCTGTGAGGAACAAAATGGCTTCAAGCCAAAAAAGAGCACCACAAATGCCATGTTTGCTTTGAAAATGCTGATGGAAAAATATAGAGAAGGTCAGAAAGAGTTGCATTGTGTGTTTGTAGATCTAGAGAAAGTGTATGACAGGGTGACCAGAGATACTTATGATATTGCATGAGGAAGTCAGGAGTGGCAGAGACATATGTTAATATGACGGAGCGCTGAAGAGTTGAAAGATTTAAAGTCTGATTACGCCAATAAATTTAAAGGATAAATTTCATTGTAGGCAACACAGGGCTGAGCCAGAGGCTGTCTTGAAAGGGCATCCGCATTACCATTACTCTTACCTGGTCTGTACTGGATTTTAAAATTAAACGCCACAAGCTGGGCGGCCCAAAGCTGTTGTGTGGCCCCCAGCTTAGCAAAGGACAAATGACTCAGAGGATTATTGTCAAAAAAGATAATACACTTATGCCCCCACACTCTCTAAATTTCTTTGTCATTGCCCACTCGTGCACCAGAAACTCAAACCTCATCGACTTATAGTTTACCGGATTGTGCTCCGTGGGTCACAAATTACGACTGGCAAAAGCAACAGGCCGAACCTTCCCTTCTTGTTCCTGAGAAAGGACGAGCCCTCAGACCCCAGTGACTAGCATTCACTTCAAGGATGAAAGGCATTTAGCATATGCAAGAATAGGGGAAGTTGTAAGCTTCTATTTTAAAGTGTCAAAACTCTTTTGACACTGCTCAGTCCATGCACTGACAAAGCTTGGACCTACTGGTTTCTTATGCCTACCCCCAACAAACTCAGCATTCAGTTTATGTAGGGGCCTGCCAACTGGGCAAAGCCCTCCACAAAGTGGCAATAGTAATTGGTGAAACCTAAAAAGGAACGGAGCTCTGTTACATTACCCGGACGACCCCAAATCACCACTACCTCCACTTTACTTGGGTCTGTAGCCACCCCCTGAGAGAACACCACATGACCCAAGTACTTTACCCACCACCAACCATTCCAAATGCAAATGAGCCAATCTCCCTCAGTTACAGGGACTTGGCTGGCCAAGTCTAAAGTGTTTGCGGCTTGCTCACCAGGGACTGCTGACCATTTTGATTCATACACATTCATATTCCATACAAACTTAAATAATTCTTTTGATTGTGTAAAGCTGCTTTGCGACAATGACAATTGTTAAAAGCGCTATACAAATAAAATTGAATTGAATTGAATTAAAGTGTAAAACCAGCGGGCCCAGGTCAGGGCGTCCAATGGTTCCTCTATACAAGGCAGAGGAAATGTGTCTTTCCTGGTCTTTGAATTCAACTGACGGTAGTCCATGCGCATGTGTAGGCTACCGTCTTTCTTCCTCACTAAAACAATAGCAGATGCATATGGACTACAACTCTCTTTAATTATCTGGCCATCCAACAGCTGGTTAATGTGGGTCTTCATCACATCATACTCTGAAGGGGGCAAGTGCCTATACTGCTGCCCAACTATACTGGGACATCATCTGTAAGGGGAATGTCATGCGAACTCAGATTAGTGCACCCTAAATCGTTATCATGAGCCGAAAACACAGACTGATGACTCCATAATAGGGCCCTAACCTCATCCTGCTCCCCCGACCCCAATGCAGATAAGTCAACTGATTCAATTTGCTCCTGCAACAATGGTTCCACCGCACAGCCTTGGGACCACATCCTTTACCTCGGTTACCCCTAGAGGTAAACTCGCAACATACACACCCTGCAGGCCACCTAATTGGGTACAGTGCAACATTTACGACCCCTACATTCACAACTGGGATGGAAACTGTACCTCGAATCACCGGCACTAGGGAAGCGAGGCCAACAGGCCAGCCGGAAGTACAAACTTGAGGAGCTTAAACAACACAATTGGCGCTTTTCCACTGCATAGTACGGCACGGCACGGTTCAGTACAG
>JAQMYJ010030667.1:0-10469 GCA_030014305.1 Clarias laeviceps | reverse complement strand
GGGTCCAAACCTATCACCCTTGTGGCTCAGTGGTAAACTCTTCAGCCACCACACCGGAGATCCGGGTTCAAGGCCCGGGCCTGACAGATTGCTGATGTAGCCCTTCCTTCCGCTACAAATTAAGAAACACACTAAACACCCACACGTGCAACTTTGTTTATATATGTTACATGCACCATATGCTCAAGTTATTCATGTTACTATGTGTTACTATGGAAAGGGCTTGTTCCTAACCCTAACCCTGCACAATAGGGGAAGCACACCAGTGTATTCTGTATTCATTTGTTTTTCTGAGTGAACAGTGAAATGTTTCGAACATGTTTATTAATCAATCGATTTTATTTTTATAAACAAATATTACTGTCTTGTAGGAGATTTTTAATTGTGTTAAAGCTCCTGCTGTAGTTCAGTGCTGATTTAGGATCAGTTTCTTTTGTTGTTTATAAATATGATGGTCACAAAAACTGACCCCTGACCAGCGCTGTTCTCACACTCAAAAGTTATGATATGATAGACCTGTTTATTATCATTACAACTGGCATTACACAAAAGCATTTTTTTTTCAAAATGCACATTGTAAAGAAAAAAACTTGAAAATGAAAACCTTCTAACTCTAGTCACTGTGTGGATGAAGTCATTTCCTGTGTGCAGTATTTAGGAGAACAGAGATAGGTAAGAGCTAAAAGTAAAGTAATGCCCTTATTATCTACCACAGCAAGTTATGATATCTTTAGCAAGAGACATAAAGCTGTAGGGTTCAGATAAATTATATTTTTATTTTTAATCAAAATAAGTTAAAAGAAAATCCACAAATCTTGTCTCATAACTGACATTTCTACTTCATAATAAGGCAGCATTTTATGTTCCTGACTAAACTTCAACTTAATGTGTATGTGTGTAGTGTAATGTTAATTAACCTAGTGAGGAATGTACTGTAGGATGTATAAACACACACTCACAGTACATGATCAGTGCCGTGAAGTAAATCAGAAAAGAAGAAGCGGGTCTGAGATTTGAAGATCGCACTTTCATTTTTCTTAGAAAGCTTCAGCCACATTGTTCCTTCCAGACATGCATGGGTCACATCAGATTACTTTCAAGCTCAAGTTTATTATCACTATTGTTGCAGGCTGAGCTGAAATACTTAATTAATATTCACCTTCACCTTTTCTACCCATCCCAAAGCATCTAGAGATTGTGTCAGCTACAATAGACAGAGACCAACCCTGCAAGGATCCTGAGGCATCCACAGAAGGACCACCTCCAGCTGGATTCTGCTTTATGATGGTTTGGAGCTGCAGTACACATGCTGATCCTGAGCTCCCCTCTGCCCTCTGCACCTGTCTGACTCATCCTGGTGCTGAACTGGACCCCATGTTAACTTAGACATCTTCTGTTATATTGAACTTCCAGCTGCCTAACACACAGTATGTCTGCATAAAATCCCTGCTATTTGTTATCACCCAAATGAGGATGGGTTCCCTGTTGAGTCTGATTCCTCTCAAGGTTTCTTCCTTTTGCCATCTACATTCACATTTCATACAAACTTCAATTGTTCTTTTAATTGTGTAAAGCTGCCTTGCAATAATGTAAATTGTTAAAAGCACTATACAAATAAAATTAAATTGAATATGATTGATTCGGGGGCAACAGGACAGGCCTGTCAGGTCTCGCGCAGACAGCGGAGCTCTGTTAAATTATTTGTTTTTAGTTTTCTTTCATTTCCTTTTTAGTTTATTAATTAATAATCCCACTCTATCTCCAAGCAGGAAGGTCTTGCGTGTCTCATAAGCACTCTCACTAACTAGTATTTCATTGACCCCCACAGAAGCCCTGCATAAGGGCTCTTATAAATACTATTACAGACATCACATCACTCCACATACTGTAACTGATAAAGTTAATATCTGAGAGTGACAAAAGTCATTGTTATTATATAATAAACTGTCTGCTAATCTTACATTATATCAAGATGTTACTGTACAGCAGTCATGTCATGTTACAGCAGTCTTGCTTTTTTTGTAGATTCACATCATTGTGTATGTATCAGATTCCAATAATGATTCAAGCCCAAGTGCTCCCATCATCATAATCTCCACCTCTCTTCAGTACAGGTCATTATACCTCATTATAAATAAACCATACTGAGAGTTTAGTCTTCATACTTAGTTTCATTGTGTAAAATTTATAAAATGTTAATGACACACATTTCTACACAGTGTGTTAGTTTAGTAGATAAAATATACATTTTATACAAGTGTAATGATTGAAACAGAACAAAATTCTACAGTACATATGTAGAAAAAGAAGCCTTTCAAAACACATACACTTACATACAATACAAATAAATACTCTCTCTCCCCATGGTGTTAAGGTTGATGATTTCACTTTTACTTTCTTGGAGTCTAAAAGAAAAAGAAAAAATCATGATAAAGTGCTTATGGTGTGCAATATTGAACAAACAAACATACAAAAATACAGAATTCCAGGAAAGCCATAAATGTATATTTCTTGTGATGATGAGATAACACAAGATGTTTTCCAAAATTGCATGGCAGTAGCAATCTAGCATTACACCGTTGTGGCCTTAACTGTTTTAAAAATGTAGATTTTGTAATTAAGTGGATTAAGTTTTCCAAAGCTCTTCAGCCTGGTGCTAAATCCAGAGATTATGAGCATGTGATGAACAAATGGAAGCACTCACTGTTAAAATCTCGTAATCAGGAGAGAAGGACTGAGCGTCCAGAGATGTGTATATGTCATCAGGAGGACTCAAGTGAACCGTCTGTTTGAGAGAAAGAGAAATAAATCAGGTGTTTATCATTTTAGTGACTTTTTCCAGATCTGAATGTCTGTGTGAAGTGTGTCTCTGAGGATACTTACTGAAAGTGTGTGATACACGTCATTAGAGGACCTGGTCCGAAGATCAAGACCTGTGTATGTGCCATCAGGAGGACTTGATTGACCCGTCTGTGTGAAGATTATAAAGAATGTGATTGGTGTTTTGGGGAAATCCTAAACAGCTAAATGTCTGAGTAAATAAATTGTGCCTCAAGTTGATTTAACACTTAACAGCATTTGCTACTATAGCCATGCTCAGCGAAGAAAAGAGCGTCGATCCTGGTGTTTCCTCATATTCATTATACAGTGTGTCACTGTGTCCTGTTACACATCACTTACCTGACCAGACTCGGCAACATCATCTGAATCTCCTCTTTTCTTTCTTCTAAAAATGAACAATAATCAGTTCATCTCATAGGCATTTCAGCCAGTTGATAAGAAAAACACATGCTTACAGTACCTAATACATAAAACAGCAATGATAGCAAATAACCATCCACATCCTCCTGTGACTCCAAGAACTACATCTAGAATCAGACTCCTGCACCCTGTGTGCAGACAAATAGTACTCAGTTATAACTCATTCACCTTTATCAATGCTACAAAGATATATTTGTTATAATAACTGTAATACCATTTAAAGTGAGAAACACTGCAGCGGCTCTCTGAGTCCCGTATTTATTCTGAGCCACACAGTAAAACCATCCACTGCTGTTGGAGCTCAATGTGAAGCTGTAACTCGGTCCAGATCCTACAGGTAACTCATTCACCTTATACCAGGTGTAGTTCTCCACAGGTGGGTTAGCATCACTGTTGCAGGTCAGAGACACTGAACTGCCCTCCACTAAGTTACCAGAGGGACTGATGGACACTGTGACTGTCTTAGGAGGATCTATCACAGGCAAGAAGCAAAGAAAACAAATGAGTATCTTAATTACTTAATTACTATCTTTTGGAATGCTGAGAGTAAGGAAATAGAGAAAGGAATTGCAGGGATATTCATACACATTAATGATAGCATTGAAATATTCTAATATCTAAGCATGCTAATAAATATGCTTTAAATAAATGCTTTTATAGCTAGTATTACAATATTAACATACAATGCAAGTAGGCGAATACACATGTATCCTACTAAGCTGCCAAGACTCACATGTTAAGTGTGAGACTCACACAGTTACTCATCTTCACTCACTCTTCAAACAAATGTCTGTGGAAGAAGCGATCAAAATCGCTGAGCTTCATCATGATGAGTCATCTATACACGTCTTTTATTTGGAGGACAAATTGATTCATCAGCCCCGCATGCACTTTCTCACATACACATGGGTAGTGCAGCCAAAACACACCAGAACGACGCTATGCCACTTTGTTCTCTCCAAGTGAAACAAAATAATATTCACATAATCTGGTTGAAATTAACTCACATTTACAGCTATGTGAAGGCATCAGTCAAACAAGGGATAATAACTGGAACCGTCATAATAGAGCAACAATATTATAAAATACATCGACATTCAAATGCATTTACAGACTGTGTGAGAGTGAGAAGAGTGACACAGTGAGAAATACATGTGAATATTTACAGTGAAAGTAAAATATCCGCATTGAGTTTAATCGTGGGGGTATTATTAATATTCACAAGAACACTCAAAGACTAACAAACATGATTAAGAGAGTATTACACACGAGCGCTACAGACAGAACCAATGCCCTTATTTTCAAAATCTCACTCCAAGATTTTCTGAAAAGTTAGCAGCCCTGTCTCCTATATTTTTAATATTTTGTATGTACGTTTGTAATCATGCTAATACACATGAATTATAATGTTCAATTACTTAAGTATGTTAGCACACTAATGCCCATGGAATTTATTCTGGTGTGTTGTTTAGATAATGTTTAGAGATTGTGTAATTATGCTAAGACATAAGTATGCTAGGATGCTATGCTAGTAAGTAAATTAGTGTGTATTTAATCTGCTCCGCGGTCAGCTGCTCTGCAAGTGTGTAAGTGTGTGTCCCTGCTTAAGTATACTAGCACACAAGTATATGATTATTTATCTTCACAATTATTCTAGTCAGCAAGTGCATGCTTGTGTCTAGATAACATGAATTAGGACAAGGACAACAAGAATCAGTTACATATTAGTAACAACTTGGTTATAGGATAATAACTTAAAACAGTATCATAACATCGTAACAGCTTCATTACTGATCTGATTTATTTCTACATCCAGATTCAGTTAGTCTTGGTAGTTAGATGAGTGAATGAATAAATCTGTACTTACACTGAACATCAAGTGTCACAGCACCGGAGCGATAACTTTCTCCCTGTAGAGCACAACTGTAGCTGCCTGCATCTCTCTGACTGACTGATTTCAGATGGAGAGGGTTAGACGAGGAGATGATGGGTAAAAGACGTTCATGTTTGTACCAGGTGAATGTTGGAGTGACAGTCAGGCTGCAGGTGGTTTTACATGTGAGAGTGACGTTATCTCCCTCAACCACACTATCAGGAATCATCTCCGCCTGAAGCTCTGTGAAGGAGAGGAAAGAAAGAAAAGATGCAATGCATCCTGTGGGGATTTTTTAAAATCTCCTCTATTGTTATCATCTCTTATTATTTAGACTTTAAATCATACACTTTTTGCATATTAACTAGCAGATATTAGCTGGGTGGAGACATGGATAATGTCTATGATATTGACTGTACTATAGCTATAAAACAATCTACATTATTATTATTATTATTATTATTATTATTATACATTTTTATATTCTACGACACCACATTTAGTTAAATATAGATTGATGAAATAAACAGACCTATGGGCTCAGGTTGTTGCACTCAACATGTAAATAATACAATTGTTCATGATAACAAAATACATTTCTGATTTGCATCACATTTAAATATGTATTACTAAATACATTTGTGAATCATATTTCTTATTTATCAATTATGACACTGATTTCACTCCATATCTGTCAACGGGGCAATGCACCGTACTGTTTCAACATGCAAAACAGGGGCACATTCAATATTAGGGAAGTGATTATAATATTATGGCTGATTGATGTATGTGGGGAGCTAAGCACTGTGGAGTTTTTCCTGAAGATGTGAGGTAATGTTTGTGGATGCCTGAATACCTGTTTTTGTTGATGTTCATAAATGCCTTAGGTTTTGGGCTGAGAAAGATTCAACATTTTTTATCAAAACCACAGTAAAAAAAAAATATTGATATTCTTTGATCTTTTTTTTTTTCACTACAAATATGTCAAGGAGCCTTATCACTCAGCAGAAATAAACAAATTACAACACCCACGCAGTTTGCAATGTTTTGGATTTGGGTCAAAGTACATGCCAATATCCATATCCCAGTCCAAAGAAGTTTTTGAGCTATAAAATTTTTTTTTTTTATAAAAAAAGACAGTTTGGAAATTAGGAAAAACTGGAACAGGAGAGGGACACGAAAGAGATGGTGAAAGTCAACTTTATCTATTCACCAAAGGTAACTGTTGACAAAAAAAAGTCAACACAACATTCATTTCGGAATGCCCCATCATGCACGGATGTATCCATTTAGATTTGGACTTGTAGCTAGTTGATAGAGGGTGAGTGTTATAGTACTATTATAGGTAGTAGTAGTAATAGTATAGTATATTATTTCATCAGCTGGTAATAACCCCAAGCGTGCTCCTGCCCTGGCTTATTATATCTCTTGATGAGGCCACATAAAACTGCTTATCATATCTCTTGATGATGACATCTGCAACAAGTGGCAATGAAATAACAGGTGTAAAGTTCAGTTATACCATTAACATGTGAAACAGAATCAATGTGCAAATCGTGACTGATGAATACTGCTGTGTTCAATTGGCCACAACACTTCCTGTTTGGTTATCTAAAGTGCTGTTTAGCCCTTATTTTACAACGTCAGACATGGAAAACTGTAACATACTGTATGTCATGGCTAAAACTACGATTTTAAAAAGTACACTGGAAAAAGGTCCAGGTAGATCTGTTTAATATTTGTATATTTCCTTTACTATTGTCTGCTAAAATATATATTTTTTAAAAATGTATGTTTTAAACAGTAATGAACATTTGATCTATACAATAATTTTTATTTAGAAGGATACTCAGAAAAAGAAAACTGTGTTCTGATGGTGTTAAGAAATGTTTGCATTTATCATGACAATTATTTATATTGTTTAATAAAGACAGATTTATCATGAAACATTATTGGCCATATCACCTGGCTCTGCGTAGTATTAATTTGCTTTTATTTTTTCCACAGACACTAGGAGGAATGTTAATATCCCAAATATTAAGGTCACCATCAACAACCACCTTCAGTCTTCATCTTCAGTCACCTTCACCTCACCTGATTACTAGTGCCATTGTCTCCTCAAGGGATGCCAGGCTTCCCAGTTTTTTTCAGACTTGTACTTGTAATTTCAATAATAATGATAATAATAATAATAATCCACTTCATTCAACTTCAGTATTATTTTGGTAATAATCTCATCTGTGCTACTGCTGACTGCCGATTTCATAATGAGTGAAATGCTATGTGGTAAATGGGTGGCGAAACATGGTATTGCACTTTTCAATTCCAGTCATCTCTAAAGGGAAGCTAGGCCAAGTTGTAGTTCCTTTTCTCAGTTTTAAAGAGTTGCAAACTCAGCATATTTCAGAAGTTAAGGTTAATGTTGAAAATAAAAAACATAACCAAAACAAAAACAGGAATAAAGACAAGCAAACTGAGCTCTAAATGAACTATAATAGGAACTCAGATAGTGATGACAACAGTACTAACCACAGTTACTACTACAGATGTGAAACACTGACTAACTAAACCAAGATGCTTAAATAGTGATAATATTCAACACAAATGCTCTAGGGGTTTATCTCTGACATAAGCCCCAAACACAGAATCCTTGAACATGAATTGAAAAGTTTTACAATATCCTTAAATCCATTAAATGGAGCAAACACCAAGTTCTTAAAGGTAGACACAATATCCTCAAACCCTGGTGGCAGGACAAACACAAGATTCTTCAACCGAGACGGTGTGGCCCAGGCAGTGCAGGATTCTCTGAAGGCCTCTTAGAGTTTTCCAGTTTGTCTGGAACTGAAACGATCTATTGGTCTCAGAGCAGACATGGCCTTCTAGCAGACCGGGCCATCAGTGCAGACCGGGCCTTTAATGGAACAAACCAAGCAAACTGAGCTTCCATTAAGGCTAACAGAGCAAACAGAGCCTTCAAAAAGTCTAACAGGGCTAAGAAGGCCTTCAACTGGGTTAACAAAGCTAAAAGGGTTCTTTTGGGGCTTACAAAGCTAACAAGGCTCTTAACAGGGCTAACAAAGCAGACAGGGCTAACAGAGAAAACAGGGATAGCATACCTTCAGGGCTAACAGGATTAACAGGTTTTTCAGGGCTAATAGAGTTAACGGGTTCTTCTGGGCTAATAGAGCTAACATTGCCTTCAGGACAAACAGGGGGTATTATTTATTAGAAGAGTGCTTGTGCCTTCTGAACACACCTTCAGAATTTGATTGAGTGTTGTCTGGATTTAGAGAGAAAAAAAGCACATATTTTTTTGGAGTAACAGTTAATCTGCTGGTTATTTCTGTGACTGGAATATAACATAATTCATTACTCGAAAGGCACATGCTGGGGCTAGATATACAAGAGTAGGCTAAACTTTCATGACTGTATCTATCTTATCCCTAATTTTGCCCTGACTTTTGACACATGACAATATGAGTCCTTGAGAGCTTGGGTGATTATGCAGCAGCTTCAGGAATGTACAGTCTCTTGCAAAAGTTTAGAAACTACTTGATAAATAACAGATTTTGGTGATTTTTTTAATTGAAAAGATGTTAACACAGTATATCTTGGAAATGAAAAATATGCACAAAATTTTTAGCAAACATTGTTACTTCTTATGCCATAAATTGAACAAAAATACAAAATTAAAACATTATTATGGCAATGTGCAAAGGTTTGGGCATGTTCCAGAGTCTCAGTCTAAGATTTCAGACCTTAATCAGATCATTAGATCTAATGCATGGCAACAGCTGTCATTAATAAATGCCAATTTCAAAGCTTTACAAATACTTTGACTCTTAAAACTTGTGCACACACTTGAGGACACTCAACAACCATGGGTTCCTCTAAGCAGCTGTGTAAGACTCTGAAAATGCCCACAATGCAGGAGAAGGCTACAAGAAGATAGCAAAGTGTTGTCAGCTTGAAGTTTCCACAGTGAGAAATGTAATTAAGAGATGGCAGTTCAGGGGAACCGTGGAGGTCAAGATGTTATCTGGAAGACCAAGAAACTCTGAGAGAGAACTGTTCATATGCTAGTCAGAAAGACAAATCTAACCCCCCATTTGACTGCAAAAAACCTGCAGAAAGATTTAGCAGACTCAGGAGTGATGGTGCACCATTTCACTTTGCAGCAATGCTTGCACAGACAAGACCTTCCTGGAAGAGTCAAAAGAAGAAAACCTTACCTGTGACCCCATCATAAAATCCAACAGAATGTCTACAGAAGCCTGATGCGTTTTGGAAACAAGTGCTGTGGACTAATGAAGTTAAAATAGAACTGTTTGGCCACAATCAGCAAATGTCTGGAGAAAAAAAAGGAGCAGCATTTCATTAAAAGAACACCTTACCAACTATTAAGCATTAGGGTGGATCTATCATGCTTTGGGGTTGTGTTGCAGCCAGTGGCACAAGACACATTGCACGGGTGGAGGGAAGAATGAATTTCACTAAATACCAGCAAATTCTGGAAGCAAAAATCACACCATCTGTAAAAAAAAAAAAAAAAGCTGAAGCTGAAAAGAGGATGGCTTCTACAACAGGACAATGGTTTTGGAACGGCCATCACAGTCCCCTGATTTAAACATCATTGAAAATTTCTGGGTAGATCTTAAAAGAGCTATGCAGGCAAGACGACCAAACAATATTACAGAACTAGAAGCCTTTTGCAAGGAAGAATGTGAGAAAATCCCAAGTACAAGAATTGAAAGACTTTTAGCTGGCTTTAAAAAGCGTTTGCAAGCTGTGATATCTGCCAGAGGAGGTGTTACTAAGTATTAAATATGTAGGGTGGCCAAACTTTTGCACAGTGCCACAATAATGTTTTTATTTTTTTATCTTTGTTCAATTTATGACATAAAAAGTAACTATACATCAATATTTACTGAAAATATTGTGCATTTTCACAGAGTGAGTGTTTTAATTGTTGGGGCAGTGGCGGACTGGCCATCTGGAGCAGTGGGAGTTTTCCCGGTGGGCCGCTGGTCAATGTGGGCCAGCCCAGTCAGTACGCAAATATATGAAAAATGACGGAAACCATAATATTGCATCTCTTTCCTACGCATATGGACGAGCGTGTATTTATGTTACCGCGCATGCAGATGTATTGCCCTCCCTTAATATTAATTAGTTTGGTCTATTGGTTCTGAAACAGCCCATCCCCCTCCCCGACCTCTTCATTTTTAATTTACGGAGGAATTGATCCTTTCTCGATGCAGCGAATTTCTCTGAGCAAATTAACAATAATTTCCATGAATGAAAAGGAGGAAGAAGAAAAGGTGGAGCTGAA
>JAQMYJ010030666.1:0-10487 GCA_030014305.1 Clarias laeviceps | reverse complement strand
CTGGTTCCTCTCAAGGTTTCTTCCTACTACCATCTCAGGGAGTTTTTCCTTGCCACTGTCGCCCTCGGCTTGCTCATTAGGGACAATCTGACCATTTTGATTCATACACATTCACATTCCATACAAACTTAAATAAGTATTTTGCTTGTGTAAAGCCGCTTTGCAACAATGACAAAAGCGCTATACAAATAACATTTTATTGAAATGAACGAAGATCAGACTCTCAATAATCAGACTTTGTGTGTATTGTATAGAAAAAGATCAGACTCTATCTTTTGGAGAAGTTGTTAGCTCACTGGTTCATGTACTTTTTTAAACCCAGACTGTGAATGTGTAAATTATTTATTCAGTATTGATCTAAAGACTAAATGTCTTTGTTTAATGTATACAAAATTATATTTATTTCTATGACCTGGTGTATGATTAGACTATGTTTTCTTATTAATGGTTTAAAGTGTAATCTTACCTTAATGTCACCAGTTTACAATAAAGGATCTCAAGTACAGCAGAGAGACACTTCACTCCTGAGTCTCCTAAATTATTATAGGACAGATCCAGGTCTCTTAGGTGTGAGGGGTTTGATCTCAGAGCTGAAGTCAGAGCAGCACAGCCTTCATCAGAGACCTCACACTTACATAACCTGTAGAGAGACACAAGGACAGATGCCTTATCACCAGATTTTAATCTTGGTTTACTTGTTATGAATATGATTTGTCTGTCATGTTGGACTATTTGTCCACTTTTGGCCAGTCACAAGCTATAACAAACACTGACGAAAACATTAACCACAAGGCCAGTAATTGGACAGTGAGTGGGTCTGTGTAAAATTGGGTGGGCACAGGTTTAAAAAAAATATATATATATATATAAAATATACTGTGTGTATGTGTAAATGTAAATATATATATATATATATATATATAGTTGCAAGCAATGATAAGCGGGCCTAAGCGCCATCGCCACTCCGCCACTCAGGCACACCGCACAACCTGTTTGTCTTTTGAGCGTGTTAAGACCAGTATATATGTGAGAGTGAGATATGCGAGTTAACATTTGTGATGTATGTGTGTGATATATGAGTGTGTTTGTGCGTGTGTGTGTATGAGTGTGTTTGTGTGTGTGTCTGTGTGAGTGTTAAAATTTGTGATATGAGCACGTGTGTGTGTGTGTGTGTGTGTGTGTGTGTGAGAGAGAAAATTTGTGATGTGAGCACGTGTGTGTGTGTGTGTGTGTGTGTGAAATGTGTACCTGGTTTCGAGTGCATACGTACAAGTGTGTATGAGCTATGTAGCAAAATCTTATGTGAGGTCCCGATGTGTGTTAGTATGTGTGAGTGATTTGTTAGTATGTGTGTGATGTATGTGTGGGTTTCTGTGTTCATGCATGTGAGAGAGATGTGAGTGTTGTGATGTGTGTGTATGTGTGTGATATAGAAGTGTGTCTGTGTCAGTGAGAGAGTGTTAACATTTGTGATGTGTACGTGTGTAGAATAGGCTGCAGATGCTGGAAAAATAGCATCACACTAATGTTACTCAATGTGATGTTACTGAATGTGTCACTCAATATAAGGCCACACAGAAAGTTATTAATCACTTTTCGGCACAAGTTTAATGAGTCACAGCTGACTCATTTGAGATATAAAAAATCCCTCTAAAATGTTGCATCCTCAATGTCTTTAGATCACATAGGCCTGGTTTGGTGGCGATTGTATAAATTCTCTAGGAGGAGTATATCAAAATCCATTGAGTGCATTTTGACAAACGATACAAAATAACTGACTTCCTGTTGAGTTGAGCCCATGACATGCAGTGAGGAAGTTGTTCAGCTAAATGAGCTCTAAATATTTACCGGGTTTCATGTGCATACTGTGACGGGGAACTGTACACCTGTTCTAATATACACACAGCTTCATGCAGTAAGCGGCAGTTCAGCACCACGGACAGCAGAAAAGGTGTGGGGTGCCGTAACTCTACAAGGCTATTTTCCCATTTTCATTTACTGTCCTGGAGACACTGCACGCCTATAAAAGAAGAACGAAACTCTAGTCAGGTAAGTAGAATGTACGGGACAGTAAAGCCACTAACGCTGTGTTACTTTTGTCACGTCATTCAGACTCTGAGAGCTCCAGTGATCCTCAGAACGAAGCACACCGGAGGACCATACGCCACTGCATGGCCACTGCCTCCATAAACTCGTCTCCTTCTACCGCCTGCCCAGCTGGTTGCTGCTGCTGCTCCCCCGTGGGGGGTGACACTACCTCACACTCCTAAGGAGGTTTCATCACAACACTTCCCTCCTCTTCACTCTCACTTCCTTTCTCCTTCACTTTACAAGAAGAGAAAATAAACTACAACCCGTTTAAGCATTGCACCTGCCGTCTCTGTGTCTGTGTCTCTCTAGAAAAAAGGCTTTACATTGGTGGAGAACGCTGGCATCGGACAAAGGTCAGGGGGCGCCCACGACCCCAGACCAGATCATTACCCACCTACTCGAAACCAGCCTACAACAAAATACCATGCTGCAGCAGCTTGCACAAGGTCTTCAGGCTACCACCACGGAACTTGCTCGACTACACCAGAGAGGAGGAGAGCACGTACCCCTCCCCGACCCATGAAAGGACGGCCAGCGGCTCCTCACTAAACTTTAGCTCCATGATGATCAAGGTGTTCCTACAAACGTTTGAGCGAACGGCTGAACAAGAGGGCTGGCAGGAACATGACTGGAGCACGATCCTGAGCCCGTTATTATCTGGTGAAGCCCAACGGGCGTATTCTTCCCTCAGCGAAGAGGAAGCAGACCAATATGACAGTCTCAAGGCGGAAATCCTGGCCAGGTGCGGCCTTTCCAGTTCACAAGCGGCCTCCGAATTCCATTGCTGGGCATATGACCTGCAAGCATCACCTCGAGCGCAGTTAGATGAACTACACAGAATCACTACACGTCGGCTTCAGCCTGATAAGCTAAGTGACAGAGTGTATCGTAGTAGATAAAGGACTCCTCTAGGAAAGAAAGGCAGTAGGCATGCACATGTGGGAGATTTTTATCTTCCACTTGTTAATGTTACCTTAATTAAAAATATTAAACAAATACTGTATCTCTAGTAAAAAAGAACCAAAGAAAGACTCCGGACTCTATGCAGATCTGGATGAAGTAAGCAGGATTTATTGCAATAATAAAACCCAAGTAAGCTGCGCTTGCAATGCCTAGGTAGTACGTATAGTAGTACGGTAGTACGGTAGTAACTCTATATAATGAGGCTGATGATGCTTGGATTTCCAAGCATCATCAGCCTCATTATATAGAGTTTAAGGGAAGGGGTGCACACCTTGTCCCCTCCTCTGTACTTCTTTTTTTCCATTCCCTACCAAATTATTAACCCATTATAATCCAATTTTTTCCAATAAATTCACCCATTATGTTTGTTTTTTCTACCAGTTCTGTTACGCGTCATCTGTTATATACCTCGTGCTTATATTTTTTCCCATTATAATTAATTTTTCTTGCAAATTACTTTCCATTATCTTTGCACTTTTACTATTTAATAAAAAAAATATTGGGGTGGCGCTTATTTTTACTATACCTTCCTGGTTTTTCTGGTTTATTCTACAGTTCTCAAGAGACAGACGATAAGCATCTCCTTCGCACTATTTTAATTTCGTGTCTTGTTTTCCCAATTTGTTGTATTTACGCATTTTATTTTAAACTTATAGCTGATTATACTTGCTCAAGTGCTCATTACACTCCTCTGGACGACGTGGACAGCATGGGCAATACGTATTACAACCTGCCATGGACCGGGCCTCCGTGAGTTTTATCCAGGCTGAGTCTGAGTCTGTATCATTGATGCAATTTCTACAGGAGAGAGAACGTACGTATTTCAAGAAGGATGGCTCCAAACCCGGTCCTTCTAAAAGACTGCGTCTGGAGGTAGATAGCCCTCCTTCTCGTGCTTTTAGGCCTGTATGGTCAGAGTCTAGTACTCCAGCTCCTTCTGTCCTAAGGCCTGTTTGTCATGTAAGTGTTGCCACTCAGACCGATTAGCAGTACACAAACTAACTAAAGTGCAACTGTTGGTACCCAAACAGATTTTCCTCCAGCACCTGTACCAATTCTAAATTGCGGCATTTCTGTTTCTGTTCTTTTGTTCCCCTCACTGATTACCCTGTTGGTGTTGTTCTGGCTCAGAGAAGGTTTGATATGTGATTTTTATTTTGCTATTGATGCTTACCCAGGCCCCCTATGTTTTTTTGTACTTTTATGTTGGGCCTTATACTTTGTATGTTTACATTTGTTTTGTCATTATGTAGATGCAGATATTATTTTATTTTCGTGTCTACTCTTATTAAACTTATTATTCGTAAAACTGATTTCGTGTCTTTTGGTTATTTGTCTATGCTCTTTTATTTAGACGTGTGTGCAACTGCTGGTGCACATGTTGCATGTATATCCAACACCCGTTTCATCTGGGATTACATCATATCTGAGATCACCTCATGTCTGAGATTACATCATGTCTGAGGTTACTATTACATCATGTACGTTGGGTACACACTGTACACTGAGCATCATTACCCATCCCCTATGACGCTGGGTATACACTGTACACTGAGCATCATTACATCATGTCTTTTCTGCTATGGCTCGCTTGTTTCCTTACCTTACTTCTATATTATTTTACTTATTATTTTTGTAATTATTAGATCAATATTCTGTTGTTTAGTATTATTATTTTGTCACATTGCTGCATACACAAGTATATTTAATTAAAATATTCTTCCACACTGGTACGTGAAGTGATTGAGGCATTGGAGTGCGCCGTATCTACACTCTCGTTATGCCCAGAAAGGCGAAGAAGTGTGGAGAGAAGCCCCCCCCACCAATTCCTAATGGGTCAACGAGGAGAGAAACCCCACACTGCCGAAACCAGTGACACCGACTGATGAGCCCATGCCCACTGAACCAAAGCTCCCCGAAACTTTCCCTCATCGCAGATTCTGAGCCAGATGCCCGATAATAAAAGCCCCCTCCGACGGGGGGTGCATGTCGGAAGCGTGCCGATACCTGCCCTCCTCAATACCAGCAGTGCAGTCACCCTCGCTCGTTGCTCAATCATCCCCCGTGACGCAAAACCGTGCAGACTCCTGCCGATCACTTGAATATATGGGGACCAGCGCGAGGTGCCGGCGGTGAGCATCACTGTGGAAGATCACAGGGGAGTACACACTGTTACTGGAAAGCAGAGGAATACTCCCGTTGCTGCAAATATTATTCCTAACCTCCCTGTTCCCCTGTTATTAGGACGAGACTGGCCCTGTCTGTGGGGGAAAACCCTGCTGGGAAAGCCGAAAAAAAATAAATTCCTAGCGGAGCAACGGCAAAGGAGAAAGAAAACCTCGTCCCTGGAGCTTCTCTTAGTCCCCTGTGCTAATTGCAAGTTCCCCGCGTGCTGGCAAGGGCCTTTCACCATAACTGAGCAAGTAGGCGAAGTGAACTACAAAGTTCAACAGCCTAGTAAGCAAAAAACATACAAATTACTCACTCATCGTCTATACTGCTTTATCCAGGGTTGCGGTGCCCTGGAGCTTATCCCAGGAGGCTTAGGGCACGAGGCGGGGGACACCCTAGACAGGGTGCAAATCCATCGCAGGGCACACACATACACGCACTCACACTACGACCGATTTTGGAATGCCAATTCTAACCTACATATCTTTGGACTGTGGGAGGAAACCGGAGTACAAGGGATGACCCTGGAGGTGCAAGGCGACAGTGCTAACCACTACACCACTGTGCCGCCTACATCTGAATTATACCATGTCAATTTTTTTTTTTTTTTTATCGGACGTGAAAAAGCGAATTTCCCTCATAAGAAATAATGAAAATTCAGATTATTCGTTCCACAGCCCAAAAAAATATATATATAAAACTTATTTATACAAAATATAAAGTAAAAATAAAACAAATTAACCTGCACTTTACCTTTGAAAAAAAACCTGTATATTTTTTGCACATTTAAGTTTATTCCATTTATGTATTTATTTTTACACATGGGCTCGATTTACAAATTAGTGGTAATAGTAGACTAATATTTTTAATACTGTATTGTTAACCTGCTAGTTTTAATGTTGTGGTGGACAGAGGTCAGTATGGACACTGACTGGTTTCAGGTGGTGTTTGTTGTGTCTAATCACTGTATGCTGGTAATTGAGGATTTTTTTTTATATGTTCAATAAAACTATTTCTCATTTGTGTTTCATGCATCTCATTTATATCTGGCTTTAATCTCATTATGGTCTTGTATATGGCTCATTTACATAAGCAAGACCATATGCATATTGAAATGAAATGTTCTAAAATATATATATATAAAGAAATAGATATATTTAATCAAACTCAATATATTATGAAGTATATTGTTAAATATAAAATTATATTTCTCAATATATGTAATATATTAATACAATATGTTATTCAGTATATTGTGAATATATTTAAATCAGAACACTAAATCATTCAATATATTCACAGTTAATATATAGAGAAATGTATTTTCTTTGCGTAAGGGATTTACCTTTGAAAAGAATCGTGACAGAGCCTTGTTTCCGTTAGAGAGGGTGTGTGTGTGTGTGTGTGTGTGTGTGTGAAGGCGAGAGGAGAAAGGGAGGGGCACAGTGTCTAATGATATATAATGAACAGTACTCGCACGTGAAAAGACGACTTTTATACACACACACACACACACACACACACACACACACACAAACACAAAATAAAAGATACTTCACGCGCAAACACGTGGTCACGTGTAGTGTTAGAGTAAACAGTTCACACATGCACGGATGTTGATTATACGAGTTCAGTTGTGATCACGTGACACTCGGCGTCAAAACAAGAAGCGCATGCATGCCATCTTTTATTTTGTGTCAGAATTTATTTTAAAAATGTGCTCGACTTGCGGGATGCTCGGAAACCAGGTTACTCGCAATACGAGGTTCCACTATATAATTGCATCAACGATGAGCGGGCCCAAGCACCTTGGTGCACCGCACAACTTGCACACTTCACACAATGGGCCCTAAATATTTGTCATGTCAACTGTGTGTGTGTGTGTGAGTGAGTGAGATGTAAGTGTGTGAGTGTTAAAATGTGTGATAGTGTGTAGAATAGGGGGAATTTTATGTTAAGACCTCTAAAGAGCTGGTGTGTGTGTGTGTGTGTGTGTGTGTGTGTGTGTGTGTGTGTGTGTGTGTGTGTGTGTGTGTGTGTCCGTATACATGTGTGGGTGAGAGATGCGAGTGTGTGAGTGTTAACATTTTTAATGTGGGTGTGTATGTGTGATGTATGAGTGTGTTTGTGTGTATGTGTGTGTGTGAGAGAGAGAAATGTGAGTATGTGTGTGATATGAGTGTGCGTGTATGTGTGTTTGAGAGTGTGCATGCATGTGTGTTAACATTTGTGATGTGTATGCGTGTAGAATAGGCCGCAGCTGCTGGGGAAAAAAAAAAGCATCACACTGTGAGGTCACTGAATGTGATGTCACTGAAAGCATCACTAAATATAATGTCACTCAATATAAGGCCACACAAAAAGGTATTAACCACGTTTAAGCCAAGTTTAAGCCAAGTTTAAGGCATCGTCACAGCTGACTTGTTTGAGATATCAAAATCAATTTTGCATTCTCAATGTCTTTTCTAGATCTAGATCACATACGCCCAATTTTGGTGGAGATCATATAAATTCCCTAGGAGGAGTATATCAAAATCCATGGAGTGCGTTTTGCGTACGTGTTCATGTCTTTATTTAGAACAATCAGAAAAACCTCATGGTGCTAACAGAACAAGTATATGAATCCTTGTGTATGACCTCAAAAAAGCTAACTGGAGTCAGCTGTTAACATAGCTGGAGTCTCATTAAGAAAATGAGTTTGGTGGTGTGGAACTCAAAGCTTTTGAGTTTGCGCTGTACAAAAATATGCTAATGTGAGCATATTTCAGAGGAGCTTTCAGAGGATCTATGATCAAGAATTCTTAATTTACATAAAGCTGTAATGGGTTATAATAAAAGTGATTTCAAAGACTTTAGAAATTCACCAGTATACTGTTAGGCAATTGAAGGCACTGTACTAAAAAGTTGGTGCCCAGTCAAAATGATTTATACCATCTTAATGGTTTTAGTACAAATTCTTTAACTTCTCTAACAGTCCCATTACCCATCGCCCCTGGTCTCATATCTTGACCCTTGATTTTGTCACTGATTTACGTCCCTCAAACAATAACACCTGCATTCTCACTGTTGTTGACCACTTCTCCAAGTCAGCTCACTTCATCTCTTCCCCAAGCTCCCATACACCAAAGAAACTGCTTTGATTACCCATGATTACCCATTACTCATGATTATTCCTCTGTTCATGTGTCAATCCAACTCCACATTCCATGTCTCCCAGATATGCAGGCTGGTTCCATGCTCTCTGGCGCTGCCCCGTCGCCCTCCCCCACTATCTCAGCTCATACTAGATGTGTGAAACTATCACAGTTTGCAAACTTCTAAAGTCTCATTGCCCAAGAAGAAAAGCTGGGTCCTAGCCAGTTTCTCGACTATTAATCTGGTTTATGGATTTTGTTGCCCTTTTGTTTTTGTCTACAACCATGATTTATCTCCACGGATCTGTCATTCATTCAACGCCATCAGCTCTTCACTTCTGTGTTCTCTTTACTGCGCCTCCCATATACAACCGGACAAAATCACTTCTCTTTGCCACAAAGCAACCAGCTTTTTCTTCGCCACAAAGCAATAGGTGCTTTTTCCAACAAAGGCTCTTTGCTTGGATCCATCTCCCTAGCACAGATCGTGGCAGTTTTTATCATTGCATTTATTTTTTACATCATAATTTAGAAGTTTCACTCATTAAATATGTAAATTTCTAAATGAAACACACATCACTGGGGAGTTGGGGTTTCTATGACTATCCTAGGGTGGTTAAAGCACCCCAAACCCTTCCTAAGCTGTACCTATAGTTATTGTGACTCCAACCAGATTATTTACCTTAGACTTTCGATTTTACAGTAAGGATTCTCAAGTACAGCAGAGAGAATCTTTATTTCTGCGCCTCCTATTTTACTGTAGGACAGATCCAGTGTTTTCACAGTCAGATGCAGTTCTCTCAGATTGGAGTTGAGCACTGAGACCAGAGCTGATAAACTGTTCACTCCAACTTTATCACAGAAGATACTAAAGGAAATAAAATAATACATAATGAAATAAAGTTAGTGCACATTACCAAACAAATCCTCAAATTGTTCCCTGTACACTCTAATTTTTATAAATGCTAAACAAAAAAACACCATTTAGACAATATATCCAAACGGACAGTAAAGCTAAACAAACTAATAATTAAGGAATCTGTTGCAAATATTGTCATTAGTTTATTCCTATAATAAAATAATAATAATAATAAAAATAAAACATGCTTTATTAATAATTATTAAAACATGCACAAGGTCATACTACAAGGTCACCTGGATCACTGTTGTTGATCTCTACAAGTTCCTCAAAATACCACTGCTTTGCACTATCAGCATTACAACCAAAGATGGTGGTGCTTTCTTAGAGCCAAAAAGCAATGTGGTATGAAGGCAATGTGCAGATCTGCCAACCATGTTTAAAAAAAAATTTTAAATAACTTTTTAGCTTTAAGACCAATATAAATGTTTCTCATTTGAATTTTACTGTTGCTTTTAAATCCTAAAGCTTATACCCATCTATGTTTAATTTGTGTTCCAGGTGCAGTTTGTCTGATTAGTTACAGTGTTTCAGTTAATTTCACAGTAATTTCATACACATTGTAGTTGCATCAAGTCATGTTTTGCTCTGCAGCTTCTCACAATCATACATCTGACTGAAACCAAAACTCGGTCTTGTTAGAACATTGATGATGAACCTAAAACTTCTGCTTCAGTCTTACAATTAGAGGTTGTGTCTTACTGAGGAGCAGGTGATGTGACTCTCAGAGAGAGATGATCTTACCGCAGTGTCTCCAGTTTACACTGAGGATTCTCCAGTACAGCAGAGAGACACTTCACTCCTGAGTCTCCTACATTATTAAAGGACAGATTAAAGTTTCTGAGGTGTGAGGGGTTTGATCTCAGAGCAGAAGTCAGAGCAGCACAGCCTTCATCCGAGACATCACACTCATTCAACCTGTAGAAAAACACAATGACGGATGCCTTATTTACAGATTTTAATCATGGTTTATCCCTTCTATCTTTAAATGAGGATGGGTTCCCTGTTGAGTCTGGTTCCTCTCAAGGTTTCTTCCTATTACCATCTCAGGGAGTTTTTTTTTGCCACTGTCGCCGTCGTCCTCGGCTTGCTCAGTCTTATCATTTTGATTCATACACGTTCACATCTCAAACAAACTTAAATAATTCTTTTGTTTGTGTAAAGCTGCTTTGCGACAATGTCAATTGTTAAAAGCACTATACAAATAA
>JAQMYJ010030664.1:0-10501 GCA_030014305.1 Clarias laeviceps | reverse complement strand
GTGTAGTGGCAAGTTTAATACACTGATTATGATTGTAATATTTGTTTAACACTTTTTTGCATGTTATTGGTATAAAGGTTTTTTGTTTGTTTTTTTCTGTTACTTTTACAGAAAGCTTTTTCATCTTGTGTATTTCCTATTACTTCCACAGTCCAGCATGTAGATTTAAGTTTAAGTGGATGCTCAAGTGGATCAGCTAAAGAGTATGTGGTCGAACTTGATGGAGAAGAAATATTGCACTCAGATTTTAAAAGGCAAATTATGGTGAATAAATTGCCTGATTTTGCAGTCCATAGTGAGAGACCTGGTGCTTATAAACATAGCGTTTTAGAGCAAAAGATCTGCAAACTCAACCTTGATCTAGCAGCGAAAGTCTACAAAAACCCTTCAGAAACTCTGGGTGAGTAAAAAAAAAAATGTCAGTGTACTTCTCCAAACACACCTATTTTTATTTATTAGATGAATGCATTCTCAGGAAATTGTGTAATTTGATAAATGATTTATTTTTGTAAGATTTTATTTATTAAATATATTTAACTTCTGCTTTTGCTTTATTACGCATTAGAGAATGTGCAAGTGTTTTGTTTTCCATTCATCTTTATTTTAAAGACATGCAGTGCAGTAAAAAAATATTTTCCCCTTCCTCATTTTTGTAATTTTTTGCATAGTTGTCACACTTAAATGATTCAGATCATCAAACAAATTTTAATATTACACAAAGATAACAAGATTAAGAGTTATCTTAAATCTGATTAAAATCCTTAAACAGCGCGATTCATGTTCGAAAACCCTCCAGTGTCGCTGAAATCAATCGAAAATCAGTACCTTTTGAAGTGGATCAAAATTCCTCCACAGCGATGTTAAAGACTCATTGCCAGTTATTACAAACACCAATCCACCAAGAATTAGGTTTAGATGGCAATTTTTCATATAGTGCCAGGCAGGTTTGGACAGCTTTTTTTCTCTCAATAAATGAAATCATCATTTAAAAACTGCATTTTGTATTTACTTAAAATGTGACTATCTGAATCATTTAACTGTGACAAATATGCAAAAAAAAATCAGGAAGGGGCAAATACTTTTTCATAGCACTGTAAACATTAAGTATATTAAGGTGTTATACAGTTACATTAATTTTGACTTGTCAGACTGCGAGGTAAAGTCTAAATAGAGTACTTTATCTCAGCAGGCTAAAGATAATAATGTGCATATGCTGTATATTGTATTTCTCCGCAGACATCCCCCAAAACTCAATCTATTCCAAAAGCAATGTGGAGCTTGAAGCACAGAACACACTCGTCTGTCATTCAGGAAGTTTTTTCCCTCCTCCTGTCCACATCACCTGGACCAGAAATGGTGTAAATGTGACAGATGAATCCACACTCAGCCAGTTCTATCCGAATGAAGACAACACCTACAACCAGTTCTCCCACCTGACCTTCACTCCAAAGGAAGGAGACGTTTACACCTGCACGGTGGAGCACAAGGCCCTGGAGACACCCGACACCAAGATATGGGGTGAGACAGCAAAACAAACAAAAATCAGTAACCTGGCTAGAGATAATTCTACCATAAGTAATAACTACAACATAAAAAACATAATGTTACTAATAATTCTTAAATATGACAAATTTCAGTATGGACATATAACAGCTCTCTCTCTCACTCTCTCTCTTTCTCTTGTGTGTGTGTGTGTGTGTGTGTGTGAGTGTGAAGAGGTGGATGTTGAGCTTCCCAGTGTGGGTCCGGCTGTGTTTTGTGGAGTGGGTCTGGCTGTAGGACTGCTCGGCGTCGCGACTGGAACTTTCTTCCTCATCAAAGGAAACAGATGCAACTGAAATTAAAACTTAAAATACAAAAAATACACTCTCAATAAATCCTAAAAAAGATTCTGGACTGTATACAATAAAATATTGGCTAACAATGACAAATATTACAACGTGTACTAACTGCTTAGTAAAGATTTCACCCAAATAGTGCCCTGTTTTCAAAGTGTAATCGATATCACAGGACTTAATCTGACAGATAACATTTAAAATTAATTAGTGATATGATTCATTTATTTGCTTAAGTGATTGGCCCTTATTCTTTAAGTTATCATTAATTATGTATGTTATATTCTTGGTCCTTTCTTAAATGAAGACACAGAATATCTTAATCTTTGTGCCGAACTGTGGGAGGCACTTTATTATCTGTAGTATTGCTTAAAATATAACAAACACTCTGCTCTATTTTCACTCTTCGTTCACGCTGTGTAACACTAACCACAGTCCTAGTTGCAACAAACATCTTAACAATAGTTCCTATTGTTATTCCTATTGTAATTTACCATACCCAGTAGTCTTTGAACTGCCTTCACATCTGTTGGTTCAGGCATCTGTTTAATGACGAACTTTCTCTGGGTCAATTTTAAGTCCATATGCTGTTAGAAGGTGTCCTATGTATGCTGCTTCTCTTTGTCTAAGTTTTAGTTTGTCTGGGTTTAGTTTAATGTTCTTTTCCCTGCAACGGCTCAAAAACCTTCTCAACTTTTCATCATGGTCGTGCTCAGCTGCTTCTTGTGTCTCACCTTGCCCTGTTATTAGCACATTGTCCGCAATGATATACAAGCCAGGCAGATCCTCCAAATGCTTGTGTCAGTTTGCGCTGAAATACTTCAGGAGCCGGACTTATTCCCATCGGCATCCTTAACCATCTGTAGCGGCCAAATGGAGTAGAAAGCGTTGTGAGATAACTAGACTCTTCTTCTAGATTGACATGCCAGAAGCCATTTTTAACATCACAAACAGTGTAAACTTTGGCTTTGGACAGGTCCGGCAGTATGTCTTCAATAGTTGGCAGTGGGAAGTGGTTGCGTTTAAGTGCTTTGTTCAATGGCCTTGCATCAGTGATTACCCTTAACTTGCCATTTTGTTTCTGTATGACAAAATCCAATCAGTCATATCAGTCAAATCCCGCTGATCCAATCAGTGCTGCATTCTACCGGTGTGATAATGCCTCTACGTTGTAGATCCTGCAGTTTCTCCTTGAGCGACTTCATCATAGCGACTGGAACACGTCTTTTTGGTCTTTACAGTGTCGTCAACTTCGATTTTGTATTCCCCCTCCAGGCATCCATCACCAGTAAACACATCAGCATACTCTGCTTTGATTTGTTCCATTGTCCATTTTCCCATTATAGGCTTCTCTGTGGTAACAATGCTATCTATGGCCATAATAATATCATATTGTACCTTTATGAGTTTCATGGCCTCACTGGCTTTTTTGCCTAACAGCGGTGCTGTATAGCCTTTGTCCACCACTTGGAACTCTAATTGGTATATTTTTTTGTTTCTGGGATTTCATAACTTAAGTTTGCATTTACCCAGTGGTCTCAGTTTGGTTTTACTGTACATTACCAATACTGTCTTTGTATCTTCGAGTCTTGTATCGGGGTTGAGGAGATTAATTGGTATCACATTACATGTTGCCCCACAGTCTATTTGGAATTTTATCACATTCTTATCCAGAAGCATGCCAGCAAAGAGTTGTGTGTCATCCACCTTGTCACTGTGTGTTGTGTTCTCTTTTCCTGCATCTTTAACACAAAGGATTTCTTCATATTCCCCACTGCTCTCACATTGTGTGACGTTATGTACTGGTTTCTTTCTTCTTTGTTCACGAGCTGTCTTACATTTTACTGCAAAGTGGTTCTTTTTACCACACTTTTTGCATGTCTTTCCGAATGCTGGGCATTTTTGTCTGCTTTTTTCGTGTGTTTTTCCACAGCGTGTGCATACTATGCTACTGATACCTTGTCTCTGGCGTTGTTTCCATGACCTTGTTTCCATGATGATGTACCTTGTATGGCCCTTCTTCACATGTTGGCCCTGAAATTGTTTTGCTATTTTCTCGAGACAATTCTGCAGCCCTGCAAAGCTGTATGCACGTGTCTAGCGTCATGTCTTTCTCACGGAGAAGTCTTTCCCTCATGGTATTATTGTTATGTCCACACACAATTCTATCACGGATAAGTGATTCTTTTAAAGTCCCAAAGTTGCATGTTTTCGCCTCCTCGGTGGTCATTGTTAAGTCCACATAAAGCATACACTCTTCCCTCCACGTTTTCCATGACTTTGAAAGGTTGCTAGAGTCTAGGCACAACGGTGAAGGTGGTTTTAATCCCTCCATGTCGAACGGCGGTGGGTCTGTTTACGTTAGCTCGGTACGATAGCTTACTCTGTTAGCCTGTAGCTTCTACCAGCTTTCACCCGCTGCCACCATGTTATATTCTTGGTCCTTTCTTAAATGAAGACACAGAATATCTTAATCTTTGTGTCGAACTGTGCGAGGCACTTTATTATTTGTAGTATTGCTTAAAATATAACAAACACTCTGCTCTATTTTCACTCTTCGTTCACGCTGTGTAACACTAACCACAGTCCTAGTTGCAACAAACATCTCAACAATAGTTCCTATTGTTACAATGTAGTGTAGGCAGTGAAACAATAAAAATGTATTGATTTTCAATTACATACGTTGACTAGTATTTTAATTTTCAATTACATACGTTGACTAGTATTTTACTGCAGACCACTTTATTAAACTCTTAGTTTGTTTATCATGCTGCATAAATCAATAAATGCATTTATAATCTTTAAATAAAATAATGGTTTATTTCTCACAAAGTTATTAAAACACAATCAAACAAATCAAAACCAAGATTTTTGGTTACCAAGGAAACCCAAATTTACAACTTTATCTGAAGACTCAAATAATAAATGCCTCCTCAAAATATTAAATGTTATATAGTGTAAATGGTTCTGTGTACTTTTTGGTATTTGAAGTTTCTTTTCTATATGTTTTCATTTTAAAATCCATAAACAAAACAGTAAGTAATAAATCTTTTTTAATTATGTGATGAAAATATCAGACACCTTTTTGAAATTAGAGCTGATTTTCTTTCCTAAGTTATACTTTAAATAAAGACAGTTCTATAGAAGAAAAAAACAGCAGCATTTTTGTTGTATAAAACCGGAAAGTATCTCTTCTTCTGTCATTTGCGGAAATGTGCAGTCTTCTTGGCGCTACTACATTCACCTGGATGAAGCAAAACATTGAGCACTACATAGTTTTCAGAAATAATAAAAGAGTGTCACTCAGGGGTGAGGACATTAATGTCAGTTACAGCCAACAAAATGCTAACATTAATATATTTAAATTAAAAATAACAAAAAATAACTTGAATTTTGCAGCTAATAAAAAGTTAGTTTTAGCTGGCTGGAAAACTTGTTAGCTTTGTTCATGTATGGTGATTATCAGTAGTCTTACAAATATATTTTGCTTTATGTAACCTTAAGTACAGAAAGTCCCCAACTTACGAATATTCAGGTTACAAGTTTCCGCAGATACAAACGAACTGCGGATCGATTTCCAGTTAAATCATGGGAGTAGCTCAAGTGTATTGTACAAAAAATAAACACTGCAGTGCACCAGATCCCAATATTTACATAATAATTACAACCACACTGATTAACTGGTTTCAATGAATCAGTCTGAGAGCACGATGATAGAAAATGGCTGTCCTGTAAAGCTGTCCTGATGGAGAATAATTTCGGGAAAATTCACAGTTCACAGTCCGAAACAGCGGAAAACGTCTCTGAGACAAAATGGCGCATGCAGTAAACACCATGTTGTATTGTCCCTCCCTCCGGGGGTTTATTTAAATTTAAATGAGGTCAGCTGATCCCGCTGTATCACCAGGATTTTCTCAAGATTTAATAGTGCAGTCTTGTATACCGTGGAACCAAAAGATAACACTGTTACATTTCACATGTGTGAGATTATGTACTCATTAGACATGTTTAAAAAGGCTTACATGCAGTTACAGTTACAGTGTGGGAAAAGGGGACAGATGCACCGTTCAGATTTAGCCAAGTGGATTGGTATACTTTACATTGTATATTCATGTCAAAGGTGTATAAGACTCACTTTGTCAGACTTAAGAACAAATCCCACTTACAAACATGCTCCCGGAACAGAACTCGTTTGTAAAACGGGGACTACCTCTTTAATTTCATAGTGGGCTTATCCAAGTCCCTCCACAGCCACCAAAACATTTCAGAGGTAGGAGTATTGTTGTTTTTTTCAATGTTTTCATAATTAAGATAATAGATAAATAAAAAATGGCCATAAATAACCTTTATCTAGGACAATGCATGGATAGCTAATGTGAATAGTTGTACGGAATAAGAAAACTACTATTGCAATAATTGTGAAATCATGTTTTGTCTTTCAGATCAGTTTACCTTGCTGAGGTGGTTGGTGGGAGGTTGATTCCCAATAGAATGGTGGTACGCTTTCTGGAGTGTGAAGCTTCCCTTCAGGGAAAAGTAGGAAAAGTGCAAGATGTCATTGGCAAGTACACCCCTATAATTTTGACAGCTGCACAGGGCAATGCCATTCTTGAGTCAGAAGAAGGTACAACAGGTCACAGAAACATTTATTAAAATAAATTAATCTTACATGGGTTGTTAAAAGGATGGTGTAACACCTGTCATATAAAGTAATTTGTAAAATGTAATTTGGCATTTGCTTGTGAACAGTTTACCTTTTTTAAATCTCAGTACATACATTTTTCATCTTTAGGGTCACAGTACTGGAAACAAAATGGTCGAAAAATTCTTGCTGTATCAGAACAAGATTTTAATAGGATCCAGGGCACAAAGAGGAAGAGATTGAGGTATGCATTCAAATGATCACTTTGCAGTGCAACACATTGCAAAAATGTATATGCTATAAGGTTACAGTCTCAAGAAAAACTGTTATGTAGGATTTGTCTTACAATAGTAATATATAGTAATTTATGTGTCAGTCACCACCCATAAGCAGTTGATTTTTACCTTATTGCTCATGTTTTGTGCTTGTACCAGCCATAAAAATGATGACACGGCTGACTTACGTCAGTGACAAAATAGAAGAGTTGGCGATGGCATCTCAAAATCTGCCAGATGGTACAGCAGTAATTAACAAGCTCACTGACACCAAGTTGCAGACCATGAAGGAAGGATTTAGTTATGTGATTTGTAGAATTGTTCTCAACTCTTCTCGAAGCGCTACTGTTTCTGCTGCTGATACTCTATGGTATCCCCTTGTTATAGTGTTCATACAACGTACTATTCACAAGTTTTGCTATACAGCGAATCATAAATGTAAATAGAGTTGAGTCAGTAATATGCAGTGGAAAGGGGGTTTAAGTTTACTTTACTAATGTACAGTACAGTGGTTAGCAAGCCTAGTTCTGGAGAACCCACTGCCCAATACATTTTATTATTTTTCCTTGCTCTACGACACCCACTTCTGTTCAGAGAAGGCAGTTAATTACTTGATCAGTTGAACCAGGTGTGCAGAGAGCAGGGAAAGCATGGAAATGTGGAGAGCATTAGAACTACTGCTTTATTCCATCTAAACAGATTAAGGTATATCAAGATATTCCACTGAGCTTAATATGCTCCAGAATCTAGACTGATGCAAATTCATTATAACCACTGTAGAGCTCGGTAGAGGATGACTGCTTATAGGCTTTTTTGGGCTCTGTATGAATTCTGGGAGTATGTTTGAGCATGTTCAAAAGTTTTGGCTGCCCCCTCCTGACATTAATGCCTCATTAATGCCTTGGTATTGACTCATAAGTGCGTTATCCAGTCATTATTGATTTTATGGCCATTTATGGAGTCACCTTCTTATCTATTTGGCAGCATTCAGCAGCCAAAAATCCTCGTATTAAATGTACAGTAGATAGAAGTAATGACAAAATTAACAAAGTGATATTTTAAGGAAAACAGTCATGATTAAACATGATTAAAAGATATATTACATGGTAAAGTCCAATGCACAGTAAAAATGTCTGTTATTTGATCATTCCTGTTAATTTCATAATAAAGTCTGATGACAAATTTACCACTCACTCACTGTCATTACCGCTTAATCCTGTATTCAGGGTCTGGGCCCGGAGCCTATCCAAGGAGGGCTTTAGGTGGGGTACACCCTGATCAGGGTGCCAATCCATCGCAGGGCACGCAGACATACACACACTCACACACTATAGGCATTTAAGAACACCAATTAACCTAACCTACATGTCTTTGGACTGTGGGAGGAAACCGGAGTACCCGGAGGAAACCCAGCAAGCATGGGGAGAGCATGCAAACTCCACACACACAGAGATGGGAATCAAGTCTGGCCAGAAAAGCCTGCAAGGCAACAGTGCTAACCTCTACACCACCGTGCCGCCTTACAAATTTACCATCTTTATTCCTAAAATAATTGTGGCATAGCTGTCAACTTTTCAGAAAAGCTTGGAGCGAGATTTTGAAAATAAGGGCATTGGTTTTGCGCATACGCACACAATGCATCACTGTTTATATTCACTGCAACATTCAGCGGATAACACACTTGATTAAGAGAGAACTATCACACGCAATATTATGTGTAACGTATAAAGGCTCCTGCATACACTCGTACTGGTGAAGCTCATAATCAAGTCACAAAATACAAACTAAAATGAATAGATTAAAAATATACTGTATATACAAGCATTTAACTGTACAGTTAAACATAAAGTGACACTAGGGATGAAAACTAATAAAGGAGAAAAGCAAAAAGCCAAGGTAATAATAATAATAATAATAATGAATGGAGAAAACACAGTCAAAGGAGAATCATTATTGTTACAAAAAAGGAGAGAAGAAAAGAAAACAAAAAAGTTCCTGAATATAAAGTGGGATTTTGCTGCATTTTTATGTATGATTGTGAATCTCTCTCTCTCTCTCTCTCTCTCTCTCTCTCACACACACACACACGCGCGCGCGTGCACTCTGGCCTGCGGTTTTCTTTTAATCATGTTTATTAGCTTCTGAGTGTCTTATGAATATTAAAAGTCCCACATGATTAAACTGAATGAAAATATGTTAATGTTACTGTAAATACTGACACGTATTACCCTCTTTTGATAATACTGTATTACTCCTCACTCTGTTCCCTAGTGAAAAAAAATACACTTTAGTGTATCACAAATATATTGAAATCTTTGGTAATATATTGCAAATATACTGACAAAAAGTTGTACCATCAGTTAATATATGTACGTATAAAAAATATAATGGCATCATGCTTTTACCAAATTTTGTAATTAAACTTTAAACATACTTCAAAATAATTGTATTACAGTACATTTTCCAAAAATATATTATAGGAAAATATACATAAAGTGAAAGGTTGGTCTAATTTCCAAAGCACACATATTTAAACATTGCTTTTCAATGTATTTTTGATATATAAAAAATGCTCCAAATAATTGTTTTAATAATGTAAAGAAAGTATACATTGTAATACAATTTTTAACATACAGTAGTCTAAGTATATTTTCAGTCGAATTTGAATGTACAGTGGATTACGGGCATAATTAATTCTGGAAGTGGGCTCGTATTCCAAAACACTCGTAAGCCAAAGCCCATGTTCCCAAGTATTTGTTCTACAGGCCAAAAAAATAAATACATAAAAAGAATTAATACAATAGGGGCACAGTGTCAAATTACGTGTCACACACACACACACATAACGACAGGCTGACGAACACTAAAACCCAGCAGGGGAGACGATTACCCACAATTCCGCAGAGCATGAGAGAGAAAAACCATTGGCTCAGTTGTGATCACGTGACGCTCCGCGTCAAAACAAGAAGCGCATGCGTGATACATAATACTCGGTACTCGTAAACCAAGACGTGCTCGTTTTTCAAGTCAAAATTTATTAAAAATCTTTGATCGTCTTGCAGAACACTCGCAAACTGCGTTACTTACAATCCGAGGTTCCACTGTATTTGTGTTTGAACTCTCTCTCTTCTGTGCGCTCACAATCATAAAGCTACAATAGCACGAACTGCAGCAACGCTATAACTCTGCAACTATTGCCGCCAAACAAGACTAGAATTAGTGCAACACCAGCCAATCAGAAACTGGAGACGGGCAGATTTGGACTGTCTGTTTTCTGATTGGCTCCCCAGTTCTCCGGTTCTAGTTTGAATTCACGGCTTTAAGCTGCATCACTTTGTGCGTTAGTTCGCCATAAGGTAAATTTCATGATTTTTTAAGGTAGTTTAAAATTAAGTACGTAGTTTCAACTATAGAATGTATTGATTAATGTGTTATTGCTAAATCGTATGTACTTTGCTTGTGGTATAATGGCTTCGTAGCTTTCGGCCTGTTTTCAGTCTCTGTTTAACAGCTAGAATCAACACACCAGTTTGAACTAATACTGTACCTGTAAATTCTAATACTAATGTCTGTCTTTGTTTGGACAACAGTTAAAATTTTAGTTTGTGTGTTTGTGAGATAATCTGACGTTTTGTTGAACACGAATAAACTATAGGACAGTTTTTTTGTACACTTGTGCAAATTAAATCTGTTGAACTCATGAATAAAATCTGCCTCATAATTACTGATGTAATGTGTTTCAAAAACAT
>JAQMYJ010030663.1:0-10505 GCA_030014305.1 Clarias laeviceps | reverse complement strand
TGGTTTACGAGTGTTTTGGAGTCGCTTCCAGAACGAATTATGCTCGTAATCCAAGGTTCCACTGTACTCCTCTTAGGAAATTTATATGATCGCCATCAAACCAGGCCTATGTGATGGATGAGGATGTAAAATTGTAGAAGGATTTTTGATAAACATGTCAGCCATGACGATGCCTTAAACTTATGCTGAAAAGTGGTTAATAACTTTGTGTGGCACTATATTGAGTGACATTATATTCAGTGACACGTTCAATGACATCACATTGAGTAACATCATAGAGTGATGCTTTTTTTTTCAGCATCTGCAGCCTATTCTACACACATACACATCACAAATGTTAACACACACACACACACACACACACATACACACACACACACTAACGCAGTCAACATATTTACGGCCCAAACTGACCTATATAGTGTGTGACGTGTGAAAGTTGTGCGGTGCACCCGGGCGGAGATGACTTTCTGGAGGTCTTAACACTATTAAATTACACATAGGTTGTGCAGTGCTCCCGGGTGGCGATGACTTTCTGGAGGTCTTAACACTATTAAATTACACATAGGTTGTGCAGTGCTCCCGGGTGGCGATGCCGCAGGGTGCTTGGGCCCGCTAATTGCTAGCAACTTTATTTATTATTATTATTATTATTGTACACACAGGTGTATTATGATGATGAAGATGATGTAAAATTACATCATATAACAGATATAATGTGATGATGAAGCAGCCAAAAGCTGATTTTGTGATTTTGCAGTTTCACTAATACCTGTGTTTATCTGTGTTTGATTCCCCGTGCTTGGTGGGTTTCCTCCCATAGATTAGGTTAATTGCCGTTCCCAAATTGCCCGTAGTGTGTGAATGAGAGTGTGAGTATGTGTGTGCCCTAAGATGTCTAGGGTGTACTCTGCCTTGTGCCCTAAGCCTCCTGGCATAGGCTCCAGGCTCAGCGCAACTCTGAATACAGGATAAAATGATATAGACAATGAGTTAGTGAGAGTGAGCTAAATGTCTTTTGCCCTCTTTAATTGCTCTTATTTAATTGCTCTTTATTATTCACACACTACGGGCAAATTGCTCTTTTTATTTATTTATGGAATGTGTCCAGCCTCCACTTTTCCTTTTCAACTTGTATTCGCCTTGTGTATTTCCTGTTTTTAATATTTCTGTTGGGTGTTTCCTTCTGGTATAATTTTTTACTTCCTGCCATTGTTAACTAATGATTTCATTTTCTCTTTGGTGTAAGTGTCATGGCGCCCTTTTGCAGTAGTTTGGTAGCAGTAGTCTAAAATTTCCTATCCTGTCACAACATACATGCAGTACATACTTACAAATACATAAATACATACATAAATACATATATACAGTGAGGTCAATATGTATTTGATCACCCTGTGATTTTACAAGTTCTCTTACTTAGAAATCATGGAGGGTCCACAATTTTCAGCATCGGTGCATTTACACTGTGAGAGACAGAATCTAAAAAGAAAAATCCGGAAATCACATGGTATGATTTTTTAAATAATTTATTTGTGAATTACTGAAGAAACAGGAATTGGGGGCCGGGGTTCCTCACACTGAAACACTGCAGGAAACATAAACAATACTAGTGGATAGCACTGTGTCCTGCAATGGATTAACATCCTGTACACTGATTGTACCCAGAGTCTTTTGGGATAGGCTCCCGGCTTTCTGAGACCCTGTATACAGGATAAACGGTATAGAAGATTAATGAATGAATGAATGCCTCACTCCCTCCTTTACAGAAAAAAATATATGGCACTATATTGTAAAATATAATGCAATATATTAAATAATACATTTCCATATATAGGAGACTAGTGCTTATATTTATTAATATATTGCAATATATGAATGGACCATGTATGGATGAATATAGCAATGCAGACAAAAAAACATTATATTTATACTTATAATTGTTTTATTGTAACATTATTGAAACTTTATGCATGTTTAAGAATTATACACACACTTTTACTTTGTCGGTGTGCTCTGATTAAGTAAACTCCTAGATGAGATCTCATGTAAATCACTTCTTTTCACCTAGACAGAAATGAGCCATCTTTGAGACTTGAATGAGATTTAGGCATTTTCTGCATCTTCTCAAAGGTGTCTCAAATGTGGCTCATTACCTCTAAATCTCAGAGATAGTGTATATATGTCTTGTGTGCGACTCACATATACAGAAATGAACCGTCTTTGAGACTTGAATGAGATTTTAGCCGTTTTCTCAATCTTCTCAAATGTGTCTCAGATATGGCTCATTACCTCTAAAAATCAGAGACACTGTGCTGTAGTTCATATTTGTCTTGTGTGCGACTCACATATTTTTTGTTTTCCCAAAGCAGTGTTTCCCACACATAAAGTATACAGTACTTGTAAACTGTCTATTTGGGTTTTCTGATATGTCCTGTAGAATTAAGCTCATTAGCTTTTTAAAAAATTATATTTTACTACTACTGGAATGATAAACCATGAATATATAATAATAATATATATTATGTCCTTGATATAAAATAAGTGTTTGTTGACAGAGACGGTTTTCATGACGTGTCACTTTATTTTATACTGCATAGTTAATGTACAGTACGCATTCTTCTTCTTCTTCTTCTTATTATTATTATTATTTTTTTTATTATAGGGTCACAAGTGATCTTATAAATCTGTTCTATTTCTTGCCTATATGATCCTTTTAAAAAAGTTTGCTCATTCATGTGTGTATAGTTAGTTAAAATGAAATAAAAATGAGTTCATTTAATTGAGTTCATTATATGGTTGTACTGAAAAAATGTCACTCTATGTTGCACAATCCTGACTTATTAAAACATAATAATGCAAAGAATGACTAAAAATTATTTGGGGTTTAAGGGCTAGGGTTCTCTGACAAACAGTCCCATCATCTACACTTGAACTTTCTGCTTTAGATTTACAAAAATAAAGTACCCAAGGAAGTTTCTCTTTTAATCAACCATGTGTTCAATGAAGATATGTAGGTTGGTAATGACTAAACTCCATTACAAAATTGTTTTGTAATAGATAAATCTTTTAATTTGTAAAAATTTTTTTTTTTAAATCGCCAGTTATATTATGTGGTTGATCAACATGGCGAACCTTTTACAAATGTGTATTACACCCAAACAAATATATTAAAATTAAACTGTCAAATGGCAAACTTACTTTACATTCCATATAAATGTCATTAGCAATAAAGAACTAAAATACAATACACAGAATTATTATTATTTTTTTTTATCAAGAAGTGAAGTAATGATAATGTTTGTGTTCAGTGATTTCTTTTTACATTTGTCATTTAAGGCCAAACCTATTTTTGATTATACATTTATTACTGAATGTTCAACATTTTCTCAGGGGTATTTTCTGATATGATAATTAACTGCCAATTAACAGCCTGATACACTGTCATGTGATGTTGCTTTAAAAAAACAATAATAAAGGAAACATGTCTGACATGCAGTTTAGTGTCTGCTACTTAAAAACTTATCAAAACATGGTGTCAGAAGTAAAACACTAAAGCGATTCTTGCATTATGGAAGGACTTGACCTCCTGCACGGAAATCTGTCAGAGAACTGGAGAAGATTTCGACAAAGGTTTGAGTTGTATCTGGTTGCAAAGGGGTGCTCTAGCAAGCCAGCTAATGTACAGTCAGTCCTCACTATTTCTTCATGTAGCCGGAATAAGTAGAAGTGTACAATACCGTCACCTTCGGGGATGCAGACGACCGGCATAGTCTGAACGCTAGCTGCAGTGATTAAGGCCCAACAGAGGGGGGGGGGGGGGGGCATGGCGACTGCTGTTTAGGACACACACCCGGCACAAACACACACACACATATACATACATACATACACAAAATAAAAGATGCTTTGGAGAAAAACCATTGGCTCAGTGGTGATCGTGTTACTCTCTGCGTGAAATAAAGAAGCGCATGTGTGCCACAAGATACTCGATGATACTTGGAACTTGTAAATCAAGACTTGCTTGTTTATATTTATTACAAATTTTTGCTCGTCTTGCAGAATGCTCGCAAAGCGGGATACTCCGAGCAATCTGAGGTGCCACTGTTGTTCTATGGGCAATATTTATTTGTAAATATTTACAAAATTGTACTAATAAATAGCTAGCAATCCTCAAACAAAGTAATGTCTGTCCTCGTACACGTTCTTCACATGTGGAAAGTGGTGATACTTCCTGCCATGCACAGACATTCACAGCATTGGTCAGCCAATAGAGCAAACACAGAGAAGTGTCTCCACCTATCAGGGAGAATAGGAGCAACACAGGCGACACTGTTGGACCAACGTTGGGCCACTGAGTTAGATATATAGTTCTTTCAATTTTATTTATGTACTAGATTGGTAACCAACCCTCATTTGAACTCCTGATATTGTAACGCTCAGATAAAATGGTGTTACCTGAAGTTACACTAAAAAGAGAGATCTTTAGCTTTGTGTCAGAGTGATTGATTGATTGATTGATTGATTGATTGAAATTGCTGTGTATGTTGTTGCTAGATGTGACCAACAGAGGGCACTAGTGTTACATTTGTCAGGCAGCAAGAAGAGCTGTTAACTGTCAGTTTCTCCTTCTTCTTCTTCTTATTATTATTATATTGCTGTCTCAGCAAGATAGTTTTTTACCACACTTTTAAATCACATTGGAGAAAAAAAGGTGATTACAAAAAATACAAATAAAAAAATAGCATCAATATTAAATCATGTATTGAAATACAGTGTCCTTCTAAAAGCTACAGAGAAATGATCTTGAGTAAAACATTTACAGTGAATACACTTCAGACTAAAATAATTTAACTTTTATTAGACAAATCATTATTTCTTACAATTCATGAAATGAGGTTTATGCACTTCTCCATGTGAATATCTGCTCCGAAACTGAATAGAAACAGAATCTGATTGCAGCAGCGGTCAGACAAAACTGATGTCATGTAACTGATTAACTTTGTGCACTGGTGCGCAGTCATGTTGGAACAGGAACAGGCCGTCCCCAAACTGTTCCCACAAAGTTGGGAGCATGAAATTGTCCAAAATGTCTTGGTATGCTGAAGCATTAAGAGTTCCTTTCACTGGAAGAAAGGGGCCGAGCCCAACTCCTGAAAAACCTCCCCACTTCCTGTTCCAACATGACGGTGCACCAGTGCACAAACAAGGTCCATAAAGACATGATCGAGTTTGGTGTGGACGAACTTGACTTGAATAAGAGCGGAGACTGTGAGCCAGACCTTCTCATCCAACATCAGTGTCTGACCTTCTAAAAGGATGCTCACAAATTTCCATAAATATCCTATGAATCCTAAACCTTGTGGAAAACAATACAGTAATACAATACAGTGTACATTGTTCTGTGGTGTTGTAAGAAGAGACGAGGAATATCATGAATCATGAATTAGAAAGGATGTGATAGGTGTGGTGACCAGCAGGTAGTATACATGCAAAGGTTTTCACACCCTAACACTGAAATGATGATGATAACAGCTTTAATACATCCTAGGTTTTAAAAAAAAAAATTAAATCAGTTTAGAGTTACATTTAATGTTGTGGAGCTTCCTGATGATAGAGTTACTGTGTTCCCTCTGAGCGTTACAAAGCTAAGAAAAAGACCTTCACCACATCAATGATTTGTTCTATTTTTCCATTTAAGGTTGCTGATTAACTTATAAAACAAGTCAAATTATATGTGATCATAAACACATTAACCCCTTCACTGACTGTTACTAGAAATATGAATAATAAACTCAGACGCTCTTAACGCTCGAAAAACCAACATATGATTCATCATAAGACACAGTTTCACTTCACACTAAAAGACTGTGCGTTTTATAGCCATTCACTCATTTACTACAAAACGTGTGTGTGTGTGTGTGTGTGTGTGTGTAGGATGTTTGGTGTGGTGTGTGTCAGTTGCTATTAACCTTCTATTTTTCAGGAAAATCTCTGTCTCAATGCCAGAAAGCAAACATTATTATGTTTATTCTCCACATGACCTGCAGATCTTTTCTTTAGTGACGTCCAAATGTCCTGGTTTGAAAAATTTCTAATCAAACATTTATAAATCATTAATAAAATCCCAAAAGTCTATAAGCGGCGTGCTAAAGTTAATCTGTTCAGCCGTCTTGTGTCTAAGGAAGAGAACTCACTAAAATCTTTGTTTTAAAACATCACACATTATTCAAGGCATCACTTTTCCATGAACTTTACACTTTTAATGAACCACGTTACGAAGCAAAATATCCTTCTTAACTTTATTAATTTATTACTTTTCACTGGTAAAACCTCACAGGGTAAATCTGGATCGGTTAAAATGGGAACACGACAAAACTTTCAATTTAATAAGCACCGTTTAAGCAAAATAAGTTTCCTGATTTTTGGTATTTTTCCATGTGATTAAACAAGCCAATTAGATTTCCCCCTAATGAGACCTCATATAAGAAGAGCACCTCCCCCAGCTTGTTGCTCAGATGTAGAGGCACATATAGAAGAGGAGTGCAAAAGAGGGAGACAAAAGGTGTTATCACATTAGGGACATTAGGAACGATTCGGCACCAGGCCCGAGAAACTCTGAGCCAGAGAATCAAAGTCTGTTTATAATGTAACACGTTACATCAAACAGTCATGAATTAAGTCATATATTTGGACTCAGCTGGACTCAGTCAGTTACCTTTAATGCGTTTTTTTGGTATTTTTTTGTGCATGAGAAAGTTTTACAGGAATATTAAATACTTTTGGAAACAGGAAAGCCAAACCCTGATACCACTTGTCTCATTCCAGGAAAACCTGTATATTTGTGTATATTTACTCTCACACACTTCAGTAAACCCTCAGAAGCTGCCAAATTTTCAGCTTACCCTGGCACAACTTTCAAACTACACTGCTCGGACAAACAAATGTCAACACACAGATTTAACCAAGAACCTGTCATTGGATAATTACTGCAGGGATTAATATGTTTCAACTGCACCAAGTTATTTAACCCTGATGCAGTGAGAAGCTTCTCATTTCTTAAACAACCAGACATATCAAGTCAGACATATCCTGTGTGTGTAGCAAAGATGTTTCATAAGGGTCAAATTATTGTCCTGCACCAAAGAAAACAACTATGGAGATTGCTGAAAAACTAAAATTGGATTATGAAGTGTAAAACACGTTAGTTTTAAGGAAGAAATGCGGTCAGAAAAATATCTTGAATGAGCGTGGAGACAGATTACTTAAACGATTAGTGAAATCAAAGCATAAAAAATAAAATAAGTAGAATTCAGCTGTTTAATTGTGAAAGAAAGAGCATGCAAGGCAATGCAAAGAGAAATCAAGGGACTGGGATTAAAGAGCTGTGTAACCTTAAGGAAACCACATCAGTGAGGCTAATTGGAAAAATTGCTTTAGTTTGCAAGGCAGCATTAAGAATGGACTGAGCATGTGGTCTGATGAATCAGGTCTAGGTTCAGTTTATACTGAATGACCAGGTTTTCCATTCACAACCATGTTCCAAGATGACGATGCCAGGAATCATCAGATTTAAATTGCTAAAGAGTGGGTCAGGGCAACACATGGATTTGCCATCTCAGAGTCTAGACCTTAACCCTATTGTGAATCTTTAGGATGTGCTGAAGAAGGCTTTACACAGTGGCCCAATTCTCCCATCATCAATACAAGACCTTGTAGAGAGAAATTAATGCAACTCTGAACAGAAATACTGTACATGTTGTGACGTTGCATAAGCTTATCAAAAACGATGTCACAGTGAACACATGTTATATAATTAAAGCAAAAGGTGGTCCAGCAAAATATTCGAGTGTGCAACAATTCGCCCAGGCAGCGTATATTCTTTCTAAGCATAAGGTCCTTTCTTTAGACCAATAACAGCAGGCCCAGAGTGAAGCAGGGTGATGGGAACATCATGACAAGGAGTTGAGTCTCTGCTAACTGTACTAGGGCTTTACACACCACTGAAGGAGTCATGAACAGAGCAAAGTACTGTAGCTGAATAAATTCGAGGAGAATTTAATTTCATTAGCCACACACCAATGATGCAGAGAAATGAGGTGATGTTGGAGAATTTTGTAAGGTTGACAACAAGACATGAAGCTGCATTCTGGATCGGCTGCAGAGGATGAATGGTGGACAGAGGCCCACCTGCCAGGAGTGAGTTACAGTAATCCAGTCTTGAAATAACAAGAGACTGAACAAACACCTGCGTAGCCTATGTGGAGAGAAATAAGCGAATTCTTCTGATGTTGTAAAGAAGAAATGGACAAGAGCGAGTAAGGTTAGCAATGTGTGGGAAAAATGACAGTTGATTGTCCAGAGTTACTGCAAGATTGTGGCTAAAAGAGTAAGCCGACTGTCGTCCAGGAAGATCACTTGGTGTTGACAAGGGTATGAATCACCAGGGATGAACAGCAGCTTGGTTTTACTGAGATCCGGGTTGAAACCTGAGTGTCTGAGGGAGGAAAGAAGAGAATGAGTTGAATACATAATTCTTCATGGCAATCAGTATTTGATCAGACACCCTGTATTTTGCTTTCAACATTCTTGTGCTTCCTTCTCCTGTCCCTTTCTCTCTCTCTCTATACTCTGAATGCACCAAAGTCAAAGGAATTAATATTATCTGTAAATGAACAGGAGTTTGCTGTGGTTTCCTCCCACAGTCCAAAGATATGCAGGTTAGGCTATTGGCGGTCCCAATTAGCCTAAACTGCATATTGTGTGAATGAGTGTGTATGTGTGTGTCCTGCAATGGATTGGCACCCTGTCCAGGGTGTAACCTGCCTTGTGTCCTAAGCCTCCTGGGATAGGATCCAGGTCCATGCAAACTCCATGCACACAGAGACGGGAATCGAGCCTGGCCAGGAATCGAACCCAAACCCTGGAGGTGCAAGGCGACAGTGCTAACCACTATACTGTACCACCGTGCCGCCTACACTTAATTCAATTAAACTTTATTTAAATAGTGCATTTAAAAATGAATAAAAAATAAGAATAAAAAATTATGGAAATGTGTATAAATCAAAATTATCTGATGGAACCATCTCCAGTCAGCAAGTATCCCAAACAGAACACACAGGCCCATCCTCAGCAGCATATCAGAGACCTCTGTGAGAAAAGAACTCCAACCAGAAGCGGGCACCAAGATAAGCCAGACAGGTACAGAGGGCAGATGGATTGGGATCACTGGCAGCTCAGAAGCGACATGTGTAGTTCGACAGAAAAAGAGAAAGAAAGAGAGAGAAACAGGTATTTATAGATAGATTGACGAGAGGGAGAGAGAGAGAACAATTAGGTATAATCATAGTCATGTAATTTATAAGGTGTAAAAGCCTTTTAACATAGACACTCAAATCTTAATTTGAAGGCTTTAGGGAACTTTGGGGCTCTTATGTCCTTCACACATTAATCAACTTTATGAGGAAGCTGTTTTTTTGATGTGTGTCATCAGTGAAACTAATACCATGCTTATGAATTATGATGCCCAGAGAATGCATGTAATGAGAAAATAACAGTGGCCCTAAAACCAAACCCTGTGGAACACCAAACTTCACTTTTCTGTTTACATTGACAAACTGAAGAATAACTCAAATAAGACTGGAGCTGGGAGAGGGTGTCAAAAGCTACACTGAAGTCAAGTAACACAAGCTCAGAGACGCAACCCTGATTAGAGGCTGGTAGGAGGTCATTCACCATTTAAACCAACGCTGTATTTGTGCTTTGATGAGGCCTATATTCTGACTGATACATTTCATGTATGTTATTTATATGTAAATAAGAGTATAGCTGGTTAGCTACAACCTTTTCTAGTATTTTGGAAATAAAGGGGAGATCTCACAATGGCCTATATTTGGACAGTTGATGGGTCAAGGTCAGGTTTATTAAATAGGGGTTTAATAACTGCTAACTTACTAGATTTAGGAACACAGCTATTGCTGACTGAAGAGTTAACTATTTCTAAAAGGGTTCAGTTATTTCTGGTGCTATGTGTTTGAGAAAATGAATAGGTACCGGATCTAATACACTATTTAATGATTTTTCAGAAGAGATTAGTAAAATTAGTAACTTCAATCCATTTTAAATTAGTAACTCTCCTTCCAAGCTTTTTGATAGAATTACTGCTTAATACTAATATTTCTTAAGATCCTAAAACAACTAGAACAACCGAAATTTTATGTATTAAAATTATTTGCTAATGATCCATAACATTTAAAGGTGATTACAGAATGAATTAAATAGAATAAAATCAATAAAGCTAACGCTAAGGCTTGCCCACCGGACCACACCTCCTCTGTGCTTCACGTGTCCAAAAGGTTTGCTCTTGCTGAGAAACCTGAAAGAGCTCTGGTTATATGAGACTCTATACTGAGGCACGTGAAATTAGCCAGGCCTTTAGGGGCGCCAGCGGCAGTGGTTAGGTGTATCCCGGGAGCCAGAGCACCGGACATAGCAGGTAATCTTAG